>VXBN01006036.1:8313-89301 GCA_013397395.1 Sinosuthora webbiana
AGCCACAAAATTCAGGGAAACACCTGGGGTTTAACCTACTTTTTAAATTGTATTACCCTTTGATTCTGAGGTTGTAGCCCAGAACTCTGATATAGGGAGCTGTGGAACAATCCTTATTTTGGTTATCCCAGCTGCCAAAACAAGAGGTGTTCAGACATCTCTTGCCTTGGTGCTACCACGTTTAATAACCCTGGTTACTAAATCGATAATCCTTTCTGTGAAGGTTTTGTCTGGAATTATTAAACACTTTCTTGGCCATTTTGATAATTTTTGGTTCATGGGCTCTGCTTCTGGTTGTGGACGCTTGCACATTTTTAGCAAGAGAGGTGGCTATCACACAGAAGCAGGGAAAAGAAAAAGCTGCCCCTAAATCAATCTCCAGCAAGTTGAATTGATTGAAAGCCCTCTTTGTTCCATTCCTGAACTCACATGGAGACCTCCATTCCCTCAAATTCCAGTTATAAACGGGCTCACTGGAAGGTTTCATTATTAGAAAGTTTAAATCATTATAAAATCATTATATCAGGGACAGTGTGGCCAGCAGGACCAGGGCATCATCATCCCCCTGTACTCAGCACCTCAAATCCTGGGTTCAGCTCTGAGTCCCTCATGACATGAAAAACATTGAGGGGCTGGAGAGTGTCCAGAGAAGGGAGCAGAGCTGGGGAAGGGTCTGGAGCACCAGGAACAGCTGAGGGAGCTGGGAAAGGGGCTCAGCCTGGAGAAAAGGAGGTTCAGGAGGAACCTTCTCTCCACAACTCCCTGTGTGACAGGAGCATAGATCCAGTGGGGATTGGTCTCTTCTCCAGAGTAAGGAGGAATGGGATGAGAGATAATGGCCTCAAGTTGCACCAGGGGAAGAATTAGGTTGGATATTAGGAAAAATTTCTCTGTAAGGGTTGTGAAGTGCTGGCACAGGCAGCCCAGGACAGTGGTGGAGTCCCCATCCTTGAAGGTGTTTAAAAGCCATGAGGATGTGGCACCTGGGGACATGGTTTAGGGGTCACCTTGGCAGTGCTGCATTGATGTTGGACTCAGTGACCCTAGAGGTCTTTTCCTACCTAAATAATTCCATGATTCGAAGCATCCAGTTTCATTAAAAGCCATGGCAGAGAGGGGAAAAAGATCAGTAATCTCATTTTTCAGCCTGCATCCCAACTGTTCTTCTCCTATTCCCTGCAGCACTAAAATTCCTGGGAAAGATGGACACGGGAGGGATCTCGCGTCCTCCTGGGGGCGAGAGCAGAACCCTTCAAACAAGGAGTGGGAATAACTCGTAACACATTCCCGAGCCCCGCCCGTGCTCCCTGTCTGTGCCTCCCGCCCACCTGCCACAGGGAGCCGGGAGGGGAAAATTCACCTGGGAGGGAAAACAAGCTGTCCCTGGAGGAGGTGGGACGAGGAGGATCCTGTGAAATGCCACGGCTGCAGTTCTGAGAGGGACTTTCTGGATTGAACCTGATCTGGGAGTGTGAAAATTCAGCAGGTGAGAGGAACAAAAGGTTCAAAGAGGTGTCTAAACACCTTTAGGCCAGAAAGTTCGGCTCATTTGGATTAATGAATCTCTTGCATATTCCTCGGGAAGTCTCTCTCTCACATTTCCAAACGCTGCTTAATTTGCTGCAGTGTGTGAGACCGACTTTTAACAATTTATCTTGGCAGCTGGCAGCCCTGGAATGGGACAAATTCCTCGGCGCTGCTGGAGGAATTGATGCAGATGGATCTGTGCTGCAGATGGCTGTAGGCACATTTGCAGGTGTTTGTGGGGTTTTTGGTTCCTTCTCCTCTCATCCATCTCCTCTCTCATCTTCTATCTAATTTATCTCTTTTTTTTCTTCTTCTTTTAATAGTTGATGTTCCATCTCCTCCAAGAGAAGATGTTTGACCTGTCGCCAGACGGACACAAAAAGATCACACTCACGCTGTCAGGCTGTGAGAATGAGAAAGAAGGAAGTTTATTTTGGGATTAGGGTTTAAATAGTTTTTGGAGTTTGATCAGGGCTTGGAGGACGAGGCTGACACCTCTTTGACCCCACTGGTCAAACTAGAAGTCCACCAATTTGTCCTTCCCCCAGGAAGGAATGCACAGTTTTTCAAAACATCATTGTTTTTTTATGTTACAATGCTGAGAAACTCCACTCCAAGAATGAAAACATCAGAAGGCTGAAAAAATCAGGGCGACATTTGACCCCCTTGGGAAGTCATGGTTCACTTCCCTCCCCTGAGCTGAGGCTCTCAAAGGTCACTATGCCCGATTCATACAATCACAGAATCAGAGCTTGGGTTAGAAAACACTTTAAAGATCATCCAGTTCCAGCACTCCATGGGCAACTTCCACTTGACAAGAACCCCATCTAGTTAACTTGGATTCTCCATCAGCACATGCACAAGCTGATAAATCATATTTCTGGGCATTTTTTTTTTCTTCCTGTCAGGTTCTGCTTCTCTGTAAAATCATCTTTAAGGAAGGTCCTTGCATCAAGCTCCAGCATCTTTTGCCACTGTGCTTCCAAAGTAGGAGCCTTTACTGGGCTGGCAGGAAAAAGATTTTCTATATTCTTTCTGTTTTCTACATTATTTCTATTTTTTATATTGCCCCTTCTAAGCCAGACGCTGCTGAGAAGTCCTGATACAACAATCCCTGTACAGGCCGTTCACTGAAGGGCTGGACTTGATCCTGGTGAGTCCCTTCCAACTCAAAATATCCTGTGATTTTGTGAGATATCCAGAGCTGTCCAAGGCTTGGATTCTGATGGATGACCACAGGCCATCCATAAATTTGGGCTGAGGTTCTGTGCAGTGGTCTCACCTTTACTCTAAAATTATCAGGCAGCTGAGAGGTGTTATTCTATATTTTTAGGGAAATCTGAAACCCCCCCACCCCTCCAAGCCCTGAGCTAACAGGTTTTTCCCGGAGAAGAACTAAAATTGCAAAGTACCGAGTTTTACATCTACTGTCTAAATTGAGAGGCTGGGGGAAAAAAAAAAAAAAAAAAAAAAAAAAAAAAAAAAAAGGAAAAGAAAAGCAGCTCAACTTAGAAACTTCAGCTCCAAGTTTAAAGTTAGAGGTGATGATCTGAGACCTTGAGAGCTAAAAATCCTTGGGCTGAAACAAAACAAAACAAAAAAAGCACCCTCAGTGGATTTTCAAGCCTTGTACTCCTGGTTTTATGTACATCTGCTCTTGGTTTTTATTTAAAAGATTGGCTGCAAGAGTAGGGAGCTTGCAGGGCAAATCTGGAGCCGAGGAAAGGTCTGAACTCCACTTTTGGAAGCTTTGGCTGCAAACCCAGCTTCCCTCAAGCAGCCCAGCACATCCACAGCCACCCTTCAGGATTTTTAATGGGGTGACTTCAAAACCAGCAGCAAAACCAAGGGGGAAAAAAAAATGCTGCTGCCGTTTTCTATGCAGATTTTCTGTTTTTCTGAAGCCCGTTTCACTTCTCCTCCTTCCTCCTCCTCCATAAAATTCTCCTTCTCTCGCTCCTCCTGTGGAGGTGCCAAAGCCTCCTCCATCAATTTGTGAGAACTTCTGCTTGAAAACTGGAGCAGAGAGTCACCCACGGAACCAGGCTGGCATGAAAATACCGGAGGCAGAGGCTCTGATGCGAAACGACTCGAGGAGTTTCCCCGTGTCAGGGTGAAAGAAATGGGAATGTGGGATCAAATCCACTGAAATCCCTGGGGTTTGGGGCACCTGCCCAGCATCTCCTGGCCACGGACAGGGATAGGGCTCATTATGAAGACATTTTTTTAATTTCCTCCCACCGTCTTTTAATTCATAATTTTATCCTTTTGCTGGGACTTGAAGTGTACCCAAATCTGCTAAATTTTTTTCGCCCATGGGAAAAAAAAAAACAACAATTCAGCGGGTCAAGCTTCCTCCTAAACGTTTCCAATTGTTTGGAATGAGGGATTGGGAGGCAAAGTTGGATTTCCAAAGCAAAAGAGAAGTTTCCAACCCACGTGGCACAAGTCAAGGAGGTTGAAAAGCTGATCTAAGTGTAGTTTAAAGCCTTACACGCTGCAGAGTAATTAAAATCACTTCTCCACTGGATCCTCATATTTTTTACATTAAATACTTCACCGAATTTGTGGAGTTTCGCCAAGGATGTTTTCTGTGCTGCAGATACTTGCTAGGAACCAAACTGAAATCCACCCACCCTTCTGCATGGAATTTCAAACTCTTCCCCAGGCTGTCACCTCCTGGATGCTCCCAGAAGCTGCCAGAAGAGTTTTTACTCCTGTCCCAGCCTGAATCCCACCCTGGGCAGGGGAATAAAAATCTCCCTACCTAACAAGTGACAGCAGGAAGCTCCACAAAAAAAGCTCTGCTTTTCTGAGCACAGTTTGCATATTTAAATAGCCTACTTCCCCTTGGAATGAGCAGTGCTTCACGTTCTCTCCTTTTCCTCCACTTGCATCTTGCAGTCACAAATAAAATTAGGTTTTGCTGTTCAAACCCGAGAGAAAGGAGAACCCAAAACCACAAAAATTAACAGCCGCTTTAATGACCTAAATTGTGTTTAATTAATCAGCCACAAATAATAATACCAAGACCCTTTAAAGGTATTTTGACTGTCTGTTTACTTAAGTACCTGTGAGGAACTGAGCTGGATCCAAAAAGTATTTTTTTTCTCCAGGTTTAATGTTCAGAGCAAGTCCTGGACAGTTGCTGCCTTTGAATGTTTGTCCTTTTTATTTTATTTTTTTTTTAATTTTGGTTTTTTTTTTTTTTTTTTTGGCATGGCACATATCCACACCCCATTTAAGACACAGTTTAGACAGTGGCAGAAATCCTAACTCAGATTTTTCCTGGGTTTTGTTGGATGACCTGAGTGAAAGAACCATTCTGACGCTCATATAGAATAAATCATAGAATCCTGGAATGGTTTGGGTTGGAAGGGACCTCAAAGATCATCCAGTTCCAGCTCCCTGCCATGGGCAGGGACACCTTCCACTCTCCCAGGTTGCTCCAAGCCCCATCCAACCTGGCCTTGGACACTTCCAGGGATGGGGCAGCCACAGCTTCTCGGGGAAACCTCTGCCAGGGCCTCACCACCCTCCCAGGGAACAACTTCTTCCCAATATCCAATCCAACCTGGCCCTCTGTCAATTTAAAGCCATTCCCTGTATCCTGTCACTCCATCCCTTGTTCAAACTCCCTCTCCAGCTCTCCTGGAGCCCCTTCAGGCACTGGAAGGGGCTCTGAGATCTCCCTGGAACCTTCCCGTATCCAGGCTGAACATTCCCAGCTCTCCCAGCCTGGCTCCAGAGCAGAGGAGGTCCAGGTGATACTTGCTTGGTATAAGTCACCTGCAGCATCATCTTCACAGCTGAATAAGGACCCTGTGCTTTTCCAGAGATCCAGACAATTCCCACTGCTAAAGGCAGGAAGGCAGGGGTGGATTTACAGCTCTAAACTCAGATTTTGGGAAAGCTGAGCTCTTAGGAGCAGCTGGACTCCCCTCTGGGTGGTGCAGGATCAGCTCCTAGGTCATGGAATTCTTCCTTAGGCTCCCTGGGGCAAAACTTCTCCTTAGCAGTAAAAAGCTTGGTATTCCCAGGATCCCTCTGAAGTCATTCAGAATATTTGGTGCCTCAGACCTCCACTCAGCCTTCAGCCACCAGGATGTTGGGGGCCAACCTGAGCTGCTCAGAGGGGATGAGAGAGGGCAAAGCTGAGCTTCATCTGCTGTCAGAGGGTCTGGGTGGCAGCTCCTGCCTCCCACTGCTGGATCCTTCTCCTGGTGTGAGCAGGGGTGGGCTCCATCTGATGCCTTAAGTTTTAGCTTTCATATTTTCAGATTATGAAATAAACTACTAATATGTAGTTCTGAGCCTCATATTAAGTGTTAGTCAGCTCTCTTCACAGAGTAGGGAGACAAAACAAATCCTTTTCCTGCTGAAGACCAAGGAAAACAAGTACAAGTTTTCAGGCCCAAAAGCACAAACAACAGTGGACTGAAGAGAGAAACAAGAAGGATGAGACCTCACAACCTGAAGCTGTAATTGGACAATTAAATCCCAATATGCAAATGGACCAAAACTTATAAAAATGAAAGATCTCATGACTGGTTAGCCATTTTTTGTGACTATTCTCAGTCCACCCTGGGTGCAGCCTTGGTCAGGCTCCTGTCCTGCCCAAGGTGGATCCTGGAGGCCTTTCAATAAATATCTACTTTATTCTCTAGCTCTGTCCAGTCTCTGTTCCAGGTCAGCCTTCCCAAGGCATCACATCCCCCAAAAGTGGGAGCTCCCTGCCCAGCCCCACACGAGCCGTGTGTTCCCAGCTCAGCTCCGAGAGCTCCCTTAATGTCTTTGTGCCTGCAGCAGTAATCTCAGGATTATTGCTCCCAGGGCATGCAAATAATAATCTTCTCTTTTCCCTCATCTTGTAGCTGCCATGTAATTTAGAAAATTAATCTGCAGGGCTGGCATTGTCTTTTCTTGCCTGCATGTGCTGCCTTTGCCATGGCGAGATCCCTCTGGCAGATCCCAGAGTGCTTTCCCAAGGATTTCTGAGGGGTGAAACTGAGACATAGGTAAGGGAATTGCCTTTTCCTCGTGCCAGCCATCGGCAGAACAAGGGACAAAGCAGACATGCAAATAACCCATAAAAAATAAAGTAGCTCTGAGCAACCTGGTCTAGTGGAAGGTGCCCCTGCCCATGGCTGGGGGGCTGGAATTCTGTGATATTTACAGCCCCTTCCAACACAAACCATTCTATGATTCAATGAAAAAGAAAGCAAAAGCAAAATCACTCTGTGGGAATGCAAACTATCATAAAAACAAATGATTGTTTTGTGTGAATTTGAAAATCCAAAATTCCTGGGTTTTATTTGGCTTTCTTTTCTTTTCTTTTCTTTTCTTTTCTTTTCTTTCTCTCTCTCTCTCTTTCTCTTTCTCTCTCTCTTTCTTTCTTTCTTTCTCTCTCTCTTTCTCTCTTTCTCTCTCTCTTTCTCTCTCTCTTTCTCTCTCTCTTTCTCTCTTTCTCTCTCTTTCTCTCTCTTTCTCTCCTTCTCTCTCTCTCTTTCTCTCTTCATTTTTTTAATGGAGTAAAGGATTTTAACCTCCTGCTGAGGGTTTCCCATATATTTATCCGCCTGCTCTTCCCATGCAGGCTTCTCCTCTCCTCATCTCCGGCGCTGTGAGGTCAGGGCGGGTGCGTGGGGATCGATCCCTGCGTGCCGATCAATCCCCACCCGAGGCGGCAAAGGTGGAGAGGGAAGTTCACGAGGATGGGGGAGAAGCACGGCAGCAGCAAGGACTGAAAGGATTAAGAGAAAGAGGCAGAAATCGCCAGAATAAAAGGCAGAAAATCGGAATCGAAGGGCACCGGCAGAGCTGTTTGTGGGGGAGAGCTGCGGGTTGGAGCAGGGGACTGGGGAAAAGATGGATTTGGGGATGTGATTGATCGGTGTGGGGGCCCTGGAGGGGCCTGAGCGGGGGTGAGAGGAGGGGGCCGAGCGTGTGGGGGATGCAGAAGGTGCTGGCAGGGCAGCCGCCCCCGCGCTCCTGCCGCCCACCGCGGTTATTCATCCCGCTCCTTCCCTCGCAGCCTCCCCGGGGGCACGGGCAAGGTTTTAACCCTTCTCCGAGCCAAACCCAGGGAAACTTGGCAACTTCTGGCGCTGAGGTTTGAGTCAAAGCTGTTTCAGCCAGGAGGGGACTGAGTCGTCAGGAGAAGGAGGAGGGGGAAAAAAAACCGCAACAATTAAACAAACTTCTCTCATCTCCTCTAAGAGCTGCGCTGTGGTCTTCGGGATTTCTGTGGGTCCTGCAGTGGGAACGGGAATCCTGAGTGCTGACACCGGCGGGGGCCTTTCCTTTGCCTTCCCACAGCTGTGGGTCAGGCTGGAAACAGATTTCACTGGAGTTGCCTCCGTGTGCTGAGCTCGTGTTTGAGGCGAAGAAGCCCAGTGGGATGTCAGATTGTCACTGTCACCTCCTTGGGCACAAAGGTGCCACCAGCTCTGACGGGGCATCCCCCGGTGCCGGCTGAGAGCAGGGACCCAGGGAGGAGAGGGAACAGGTCCCCTGCACCGGGTGTTACAGTGGCCAGAGGAAAGGGAACTGGTTTGTCCTGTTTGGTGAGACTAATCCCACCTGGCAGGGCTAAAAGCTCTTCCCCTCTGTGCCCCAACAGAAGTCGCAGAATCACAGATTCATGGAATGGTTTGGGTCGGGAGGGGCCTCAAAATCCTGTAGTTCCAAGCCCCTGCCATGGGCAGGGAGACCTTCCACTGGATTGAGTTGTTCAAGCTGCTCATCCAGCTTGGCCAAACATTTCCAGGGATGGGCCACAGATTCTCTGGGTGATATGTGCCAGAATCTTACCACCACCACCATATGGTGGTAAGATTCTGGCACATATCAATTTCTTCCCAATATCCCATCTATCCCTACCCTCTGGCAGTGGGAAGCCGTTCCCTGTGTTCTGTCCCTCCATCCCTTGTCCCCAGTCCCTCTCCACCTCTCCTGGAGCCCCTTTAGGCACAGGAAGGGGCTCTAAGATCTCCAAACCTTCTCTTCCCCAGTCTCAGCAATCACATCTCTCAGCATTTCTTCAAAAATAGACCAAACCACTTCCTGGGAATAGTTCCTGGCTTCTGTCATGCAGGGAACTGTGTCTGGGCACTGTCTGGGAGGACAGAGATTGTCACCTTTAAGCCATTTGGGTCACCAGCAGGTCGGTGTCTCTGGTACGGGATTTGCCTCTCTCCTTGGGGCCCAGGGCTGCCTTTCTCCAGGGGGTTAATGAGGTCGGAGCCCTTCAGCACAGCCACGGTGTGTGAACTGTTCTTAAACCTGAGGGCAGTATCTGGGATGTTCGTAACACCTGAGCTCCGCTTTCATAACAAAATGAGGCCCAAGACGTGCACAAAATCTGATATAATTTAATCCCGCACATGGACCACGCAGGGAGTTCTGACCTACTTTGATCCAATTTGGGGACCAGGAGGCTCCTGCCTAATTTAGATCCAGGCAAAGACAGCTGGAGTAAAGGCTAATTTCCAGCTGGTGCATCCCTGTGCCAGATGATCCTGCCTGAGGGTGTCAGGTCTGCAATGGTCCACCCTGGGTGAGCAGCTGCTGCGTTTTTGGTGTTGTGTTTGCGGTGTTGCATTTCAGGTGTTGTGTTTGGGTGGTTTTTGCCCACCAGGACCCCTGGCATCTCACCAAGCCTTAAGCAAGGTGACAATGTTTTTGGTTTATACACAAGTTATTTTAAACACGTCCTGGTCAGGGAAGTATTTTCTGGAATGCTGCAGGATCAGACAGCCTGATGTCCGCAGCTTTTAGAACACCACCAGAAGGAAAAGGGGAAAGAGGAGTCCCTGTCCTGCTATGAAGAAGAGATTGGATGAGCATTGGGGTTGATCTTGAGAAGGTCAAGGGTTTGCTGCTTCTCCCTCATCTTTTTTGGACAACTGGAATTCCGTGTCCTGTCTCTGGTGTTTGTCTGAAGGGCTCCATGGAGCAGGAATTAGAAAGGGACAAAGGAGCAAACACAAAGCAGTGTTACTCAGCTTAGTGGGGTGCCTGCACACTGAACACCATCATTTGACAAGGATCAGGGTAAAAATGGGAAACGGTCAGGAAAGAGTGGAAAACTTCATCAGAGAATCATAGAATGCCCTGAGCTGGAAGGAGCCACAAGGAAAAAAAATCATAGATTATTATAGTCATTAAATTGCAAAAGATTTCCAAGATAGAGTCCAAACTTTGAGCCATGACATTCTTGTCAGCTAAGAGAGAGCACTGAGTGCCATGTCCAGGCATTTCCTGGACAATTCCAGGGATGCATCATTGATTCCGACTCCTAAAACTCTGCTGAAGCCCGGGATTGAACCAGGGACCTTTAGATCTTCAGTCTAACGCTCTCCCAGCTGAGCTACTTCAGCCCTGATATCAAGATTTTTTTTCCCTATAAACAACAGGTAAACACACTGAAACCCTTCAGCCTGGAACATACAAATTTTAGGGAGAGGAGTTACTTCAAGGTCAGTTGTGATTTTGATGCTAAAAATCACTTTCATGGATAAGAGGTTTTTGCTGTTCCCAAAATCCAGTTCTGATTTCCTGCTTGGCCATGCACCTGTGGGTCAACCTTTCTACTTCTTCTCAGGGCAGTCTGTGGTATAGGACTGGGAACAGGCAGTGGAAGGAACAAAAATCTCTTCATATCATGATTTTTGCTGAAGTACTGGAATTGTAAAACCCTGTCCTTCTTTCACAGGCTCAGACTGGTTGAGGTCCAAAGGGACCTCATGGAGGTCACTGCTCCTGATGCCTCGGGAAGGCTGATCTGAAAAAGAGACTGGACAGAGCTGGAAAATAAAGCAGATGTTTATTGAAAGGGCTTTAAGGATACACCTTGGGCAGGACAAGAACCTGACCAGGGCTACACCCCAGGTGGACTTAAAATGGTCAAAAAATGGTCACAAAATGGATGACTAGTGACAAGGTTTTACTCTTTTATAAGTTTTGGTCCATTTGCATATTGGGGTTTAATTTTCCAATTACAGCTTCAGGTTGTGAACTCCCATTCTTCTTGTTTTCTCCCATCAGTCTACCCTTGTTTGTGCTTTTGGGCCTGAAACTTGTACTCGTTGTCCTTGGTCTCCAGCAGGAAAAGGATTTGTTTTGTCTCCCCACTCTGTGAAGAGAGCTGACTGACACGTAATATGAGGCTCAGAACTGCACCCCTGGGCAGTACAGAATCTGAAAAACATGAAAGCAAAAACTTAAGGCATCACTCCCAAGCCCTGCTCAAGCAGGACCTACAGCCCCTTGCCCAGGAGCACTTCCAGGGCCCTTGGGAATATGTCTAACAAGGGGAACTCCACAGTCTCCCAAGGCCACCGGACCCAGGTCCTCATCCTTTCCCTACAGCAGAGATTTTCCAGTCCCCTCCAGTCTCCTCCAGTCCCCTCCAGTCCCCTCCAGTCCTGCTGGCCCTTGGCTGGATCTCTCCTGGATGTCCAGGTCTCTCCTGCACTGGGGAGCCCAGCCCTGGGCACACAAAAGTGCAGGAAAACTCTGCTGAAGCCCGGGATTGAACCAGGGACCTTTAGATCTTCAGTCTAACGCTCTCCCAGCTGAGCTACTTCAGCTCTGCTCTGGCTCAGATTTGTCCCAAAATCAGTTGGAACGCGATGAGTCTTCAGACTTTTGCTACTCACACTGGTTCAGTGGACACTTGACCCTTTTTAATATATAAACACCTGGCCCAAACACCAGCTATCAGACCCCAGAAAGGTCAACAGTTATCAAAGGTCTTTGAATGAGAATGGCTGTGGTGGATAAAGGCCCAAGACTGGAATTATCCTCACAGCCACACTTGCAGTGGTAACACCTGGCCAAGCTGGTCTTCATGGAAACATGGAATGGTCTGGGATGGAAAGGATTTTAAAGGACCGTTTCCACCCCCTGCCATGGGCCTGGACACATTCTGCTAGACCAGGCTGCTCCAAGCCTTATCCAGCTTGGCCTTGGACGCTTCCAGGGATGGAGCAGCCACAGCTGCTCTGGGCACTCTGTGCCAGGGCTTCACCACCCTCACAGCCAGGAATTTCTTCCTAATATTCAGTCCAACCCTGCCTTTTGTCAATTTAAAGCCATTCCCTGTGTCCTGTCCCTCCATCCCTTGCCCAAAGTCCCTCTCCAGCTCTCCTGGAGCCCCTTTAGGCACTGGAAGGGGCTCTGAGCTCTCCCTGGATCCTTCCCTTCTCCAGGCTGGACATTCCCAGCTCTCCCAGCCTGGCTCCAGAGCAGAGGAGCTCCAGCCCTTGGAGCATCTCCAAGGCCTCCCCTGGATTCACCCCAGCAGCTCCACATCTTTTTGAAGTTGGAGGCTCCAGAGTTTTCTCAGAGGCTGAATTAATCTGTCACAGCACAGAGCTGCCATCCTCCCTGTCCTGATGGCTCTCAGTGGGTGACAAGGATCCATCTGCAGGTTCTCCCTAGGAAAGGGAAGATGTGGATGCCTGGCTCGCTTTGGGCTGCCTTTCCAGCTGTCCCCATTTTTGCTTCAGCAGCTTTCTCCTTGTCAAGGAAAGCGGCTTCCCACCAGCTTTCCCTCAGACAGGAAGGAATGATCCCAACATGGAAACTGTGGTATTTGACAGCCCACTCTGCCTTGCTGGAAATGCTGAAGCTTCAGCTGGGTACAAAATTCCTGTGGAAAGCTGAGCTACGCTGCCGCTTTGCAAACGCTCGGCAGTGTTGGTGGAAAGGATGGAGTGGAGGATCTGACAAAGAACAAGCCCCGAAGGAAGTGATACATTGCAGTTAAATTAGAAGCTTGAGGAGCTGACTGGCTGGGAACTTGGCTTTTTCAGCTGGTGAAACGGCAGAACTGAAAGTCTGTGGGCAAAGTCATCAGAAGTCAGTCTTGTGGTGCCAGTTTGACGAGTCACATGGAAGGAGCTGGAAGATCAGACTTTTCCTTATTGAAGAGGAAAAAATTAAAGCTGTTCTTCCAGCTCAGTTCGGGCCTCTGGGCTGGAGCTCTGTAGGGAGAGAATGAAGTGGAAGGAGGAGTGAAATACTGGGATATCTCCTGTTGTCCTCTCTTCCCTGCCCCCATTCCCCCCGAAAAAAACGCTCCTGTTTCATTCACATCTGGATTACTCTTTGGGGTGTTTTTTGGTGCCTTCATCCCATGAAGGACGTGAAAAAAAAATCCCAAACTAACCAGTGGAAGGGATTAAAAAAGTGTCTTCTTCACAGGGAATTGGTGTGTAAACCTTGTTTATCCAGTCAAGGAAAAGAAAGAGTAAAGGGAAGGATATTACAGGATCTAGAGAAAGAAAGGGTATTTTAGGATCTAGAAAGGAATCATTAGGGGTTGATGGCTTATTGATTCTTCTGATGTATGAACTAAAGGTTATCATTGGAAAAGAGCAAGTGCCAAGCTTGGAACAAAGAAAAAAGGAGAAATTTCCTCACACAGTGTCCGGTTATCTGTGCAAATCCCTTCTGTTATAGATCCCCAAACCATAAAAATGTTTGAAAGATGACTTTCAAAGATTTATGGAGGAAGAAATGGATTTATGGGAAGATTTATGGAGGGGAAAAAAAATCCCTGTGAAGAGCATGCAAATCAGAAACTTCCTGCTTTGGTTCATGCAGGGCCTGAGCCACAAATCTCTGGAGATCAGGAGAGCATCTGGTGATATAACACCCCGCTGCTTTTCCTTTTTTAGGCGCTAACTCATGGAAAATGTTGCAGGCTGGGTTTTGAGCTGGATGTTCTTCCGTACGTCTCCTCTGGCACCTCCTTGTCCTCACGCTCTGGCTTCTGGAGGCACCAGGATGGTGTCAGCCTGCTGAAACCCTGCTGGCACGTTGGGCAGGGATGTGCTGGAGGTGTCATTTCACGCCACCAGCCAAGTGTTTAATCACCGCTCCCACGCGGGTGTCTCAGGCTCTGGCCATGACAAACAGATGACAGGCGGTCCCCTCTGTCCCCGCCTTCCCTCCTCCCGTTTTTTTCCCAGCTTTCCTGCCACCCCAGCCTGCTCTGCCTGTGCTTTCTCACATGTCCTTCTGCCATCAGGCAGCTTTCAAAGGTTGTGGAATTACATCCATGCAGCCTGGAAAGCTGATTGTCCTGGGCTGCATCCAGAGACCTGCAGGCAGCACGTGAGGAAGGGGATTTTGTCCCTCTGCTCCGGCCTGGGGAGATCCTACCTGGAATGCTGCATCCAGCACTGGAAGGACATGGAGCTGTTGCAACGAGTCCAGAGGAGGCACCAAGGTGATGAGAGGGATGGAGCAGCTCTGCTGTGAGATAAAAATGAGAGAACTGGGAATGTTCAGCCTGGAGAAGAGGAGACTCTGGGGTGACCCAATTGTGGCCCTCCAGTACCTGATGGGAACCCACCAAAAAAATGGAGAGAGACAATTTACAAGGGCCTGGAGTGACAGGGAAAGGCTCTAAGATGAAGAAAAGTAGATTTAGATTAGAGATTATGAAGAAATTCTTCCTGTGAGGGTGGTGAGGCCCTGGCACAGGTTTCCCAGAGAAGCTGTGGCTGCCCCATCCCTGGAAGTGTCCAAGGCCAGGTCGGATGGGGCTTGGAGCAACCTGGGAGAGTGGAAGGTGTCCCTGCCCAGGCAGGAGGGTTGGAACTGGATGATCCTAAAGGTCCTTTCCAACCCATTTCCAAGCCACTCTGTGATTCCATGATTTGCTGAGCGTTACCACCAAATTATCCCAACCTTCCTGTCCATGTCCAGAGCTGTGCTGGCCTTTGTGTCCCAGTCTGGATTCACCACCTCTTGTGGAATTCACTTTTTTTTAATTGGGGTCAGGGCATCACCCAGAAGGAGGCACAGAGAGGTGACCTTTTTCACCCAACCCGGCACATCAGATTTGTCACCCATGGTAGTTTTTCCTGCAGACATCCTGGCCCCAAACTCTGCCCCGATGGGATTTTGTCCCATTTCCCCACTCTTTCCCCAGCTCTGCACCAGGGGAGTGACATCCAGCAGCAGGACTGGGATGTGATTGCTTTTCACTCCCTGGCTTGGCTCTGATGTGTCATAAAAAACCACATGTTCTTCCTTTAGGCTTCTTGAATTTTTTCTGTCTCATTACACCAGGAGGGCTCCTGGTTTACTTGAAAATCATTTTTAGTGATTATCTCCATTTTGTTGTCACTGTTTTCTCTTTCTGCTCTTTCCCCAGACTTTCATGAAAATGATCTCATTAGGAACGTGGGATTCCTGTTTCTGAGAAAGGTTTCTTGAGGTTTGTAAAGGTCTCTCAGCAGGAAGTTCGCTCGGCTCCATTTTCCCCCTCTGGTTGAACAGACCCCCAAGTGAGCCCATTAGGGAAAAAATGGACTGCTTGAAAATAAAACTGTACAATATATGCAACAGCAGCAGCACCTCTGAAATGCAAGGCTCCAACGGGCAACAAACCATATTTGCAAAACTCCTCTTTGATGGCAGTTTAATGTGTTAGGGAAGGAAAGAGATAATGGCCCAAAGGGCACCGGGGGGTGCTCAGCACCACAATGGCCGTGAGGGGACACGGAAGATGAGGGCCGGGGAGAGCATCATTGTTATTCTGGAGACACAAATGCAGCTTTGAAAAACAGAGTTAATGAAGCCCGGCTGCCGAGCTCTGCCCGTCACGCAGCCCTTCCCTCTCCCTCCTGAAGTCTGGTGTCTAAAAGATGCTGAGATTGTCAGTCCGTCATTCAGGGGGGATGGCACTAGGTGTTCTTTAAATTTTTTTTTTTTTTTAAGTTAGGAATTCAGGCTATGAATTACAGCTCTGCTGTCCTGAGGTGCAGTGTCCCTGTGCTGGAAACACAGACCTTGGATGGAGGAATGCAGAAATAATCTGGGCCTGGGTGAATATTTACAATCTGCCCTGTGGTGAAGCAGCCACAAACTCACTGATAGGGAGGCTCAGTGGGAACAAACCCCAGACCTGGAATTTAAGTTCTCCCCGAGTTTAAATCCCTCTTTTCTGAGAAAACCAATGTTTTAGTGTTTCATAGTTAATGTTCTCAAAGAGAGACCTGAGAGATCTTAGAACCCTCAAATGGTTTGGATTGGAAGGGATCTTAAAAATCGTCTCATTCCCATCTCTCTGTCATGGATCTTCCACCATCCCAGGTTGCTCCAAGCCCCATCTAACCTGTCCTGGAACACTTCCAGGGATGGGGCAGCCACAGCTTCTCTGGGCAACATCTTGGATGCACTTTACTCAGAGTTGAAGAGCAAATTTGGAAAAGCTGAGGTCTGTGTTCACCAACGAAGGAACGTATTTAAGGCAGAACTTCCTGAGCTTGATGAGGGAACCTCAGCTCTGTGTGGAAAAGAGAGGGCATGGACATGTCTTTCATGGACACAGCTGACCAGGCAGCAGCAGAAACCTCCTCTGAGAGTCTTGGAGCAAGCACTGAGAGACACAAGCTTTGCCCTAAATTTGTTTCGTGCCAATTCCTAAATATTGCAATCCTGCAGTTCAGCTCGAGTCCTGCTGCTTTCCCCAGCTTTAATAACACTGGCAGATCCTGCTCTGCCCCCACAAACTCTCAGTGCCTGAGCTTTCCCCAGATCTTCCTTCCAACATGGATCACCCACTGCTATTTCAACCCAGCAAAACTTCGTTTTCAGCAGAATAAACCAAACACATTCAGGAATCACTTATTTCATAACTGCCAACAGACCAGAGGAATGAAATAGGTGCTAAAAAGACAGAAGAGCAGCACCAAGAAAATATTTGTAAAAATAACAGGTGTTTTAAACTGTGTAGGGGTGTGTAAATATATTTATATGATATTAATACGCAGACCAGGTGGCCCAGAACCTCATTAGGGAGCCAATTGTTCTTGCCAAACATTCTTTGGTGAGGTTCCCTGAGAGATTTCCCAGAAACTCCTAAAATTAATAGTAAACAACCCTTCTTGGGGGCTGGGAAATATTCTCTGCTTAACATCCCAGCCTCCTTCTGAAGTTTTACATTGTTTTGCAAAACATCCAGAAGGTACGGGAAAAATAAATAATGGAAGAAAAGAGGAGGGAAAAGATGAATATAAACAGAATCTACAAATAATGGGCTTCACATTGAAAAGCACAGAGTGACTGCTTGGACAGTGATTGTGTCTTGATGTATAAATGGGTTTGTTACTTAACTCTGGTGATTCATGCTTCAGGCACAGGGATGAGGCAGCTGCCAAATTTCATGCTGGGAAGGAATTTTCTCTCCCAGAACAGATTGGCAGGGAATTTGTAAAGATGACAGGTCAGTCGACAGGGCCAGGTGTTGTCATCACGAACATGTGGGGAAGAGGGGGGAGACACCGCAGAGGCCAAAACCGCTGTGTTTTATCTCATGGTATCGAGTATCCCCCACAAAATCAGTGCACAACCCTTTATCCCTTTCTCCCACACCTCCACCAGACCTGCAATCCACAAAGGAATGGCTTTACTGGGCAGGGCGACACCACTCTCCTGTCTCCTGTGGACGAATCCTGGAGCAACTTAAAATATTCTTCACAACGTTTATTTCAACCCTGTTTCTAAATAAAGCTGAGCTGAAGCTACGTGAGTTTTAGTTGTTGGGTGTTTGGGGTAGGGAGGATTTTTTTTTTTCCTTTTGTCTTTAAAGAGTGTCTAAAGAACATGTTCCAGCTGTCTGGAAGGAAAGAACTAGAAAGGAAAAGAGAACAAAGGGAAACCAGTGGAGATATTTAATTGGGATAATTTTAGCTGCTCCAAATGTCACAGGCAATCTTGTACAAGTACTTGGGGAGGGGAGAGGAGGAAAAAAAAAGTTCTGTGCTGGTCATTCAGTGCCCAAATTAAGGAGAGGGGGGTGTCCTGTCAGAGATCAGGCAGGACCCTACCTGGAAGCTCTTGGGTAATTGCCTTTTGAGGCTCAGGGGTCTCCTCTGAACCCACAAGACTTCCATGCAAACCACAAATTTCATCCAGACCAAACAGCCTGAGGGGAAACCCTCTGGTTTTGGGGCTCAGAAAGGAAATTAGGTGCTCTTAGGGGTGGTCAGTCTGGGTGTGGTGAGTTCAGATCCCTTCTTGGTCTGGACTTCTGTGCCTTAGGTGAACAACAACTTCTGGGTCAGAGCATGACCTGGGCACTCCTTGTGGCATCTCTGTGTTCTGTGTGACCAAATGAGCACAATCAGGGAGATGAATGTTGGAGCAGGCTGCCTGTGGCACTCATGGGGTCCCCACCCCGGAGAGATCTAACAGATGTGTGGATGTGGCACTTGGGGACATCGGCAGACCTGGTTTAAAGGTTGGACTTCATGATCTTAGAGGTGTTTTCCCACCTAAACAATTCTCTGGTGCTGGCATTCCTGTGACATCTGGGATGTGTGTCCTGGGGTGTGTGTCCCAAGATTTAAGACAGTCAGGGTGATGCCTTGGTCTGGCCTGATGGGTGTTTATTATTAATTATTATTATTTGCATCCAAAATGCAAAGCTCTTGCAGAAGTTGGGTAGTTGCTGATGTGGGGGTCAGAACTCTTCAGCAGTGAACAAATCACAGTTTGTGTCCCAGTTAAAAGAGATGTGCTCTGAACATGGTTTCCCAAAATTCCTGGGAAGGGAGCCCTATCTCATGTCTATTTTGGACAAAACCAGACTCATTTTAAATGATCTGAGGGCATGGTTTAGTGGTGAACACGGTGGTGGTACTGGGTTCATAGCTGGACTAGATGATCATTGATTTATAGAATGGTTTGGGTTGGAAGGAACTTTAAACATCATCCAGTTCCACCCCCCTGCCATGGGCAGGAACACCTTCCACTGTCCCAGGTGGCTCCAAGCCCCGTCCAACCCGGCCTTGGACACTTCCAGGGAGGGGGTTGGAATGGGATTATCTTTGACCCTTTGCCAGTGATGTTAGAGGTCTTTCCCAGCAGTAACAATTCTAAGATTCTATGTAAGTGATAAACACAATCTTAATACAACCTTCACCTCCTCATCCCCACTTAAACTCGAGATTGGGTAGAGATTTCATGTTCAGTTAACTTCCTGCATGACCACTGACAGAAACCTGGGGGTACCCTGGTGAGACTGTGCCACAAAACCTGGGGAGGGAGTTGAGGAATTTTGGAGAACCAGCTGTGGATGGGAAGGAAGGATCTGCCAGGAGGCCATAAAACTCCAAATCTTAGGGTTTCCCCCTCCTCACAAACTCCCCAAACATTCTTCTGAGCAGCCTGGCCTAGAGGAAGGTGCCCCTGCCCGTGGCAGGGGGTTGGAATGGGATTATCTTTTACGTCCATTCCAACTCAAATCCTAGGATTCTGGGATTGTAAAATCCCCTCAGAGAGCCTTCCTGGCTCTGAGCAAAGCAGCGCTGCAGGGACCCTCTCCCCCTCCCTGATGCATCTCCAAAAGATGAGAAAACCTGGCTCTAACCCACCCCCCGGGAGTAGGCACCACATTTGGGGAGCCATGCCCACAGCATCCCTATTTTAGCGATGCCTCGGGGGTGCTGCCGTGGCTCATTTTCACCCCCCGGAAAGCTCACCCGGCACCTGCCTCCCTTCCCTGCTCGCAGGCAGGTGGAAGAAAGGCAGGAGCGTGCCGCAGATCCCCCGGCACACACATACACACACACACACACACACTACTCATCCCTTTTGTCTGTCCCTCTCCCTGCTCCCACTCCCCCGTTCTCCCCCGCGCTCCCGCCCACCCCGGTGTCTCATCCCGGGGATGGCTCATGGCTCTCCAAGGTACCTGCAGGGATGGATGCTCTAACCCTCGGCTTCTCCTCAAGGAACCCATTAAAGCGGAGCTGCTGCTGCTTTGCCTCGCCCTCCCCTCCCCTCCCCTCCCTCCCCGGCTGCTGGAAAACAGAAAACGGGGGGAGAGCGAGGTGGGAAATCCAGGATAGCGCATCCTCCCCCGCAGCGGGGGCTGAGGCTCCTGCGGGGAAGGTCAGCGCGGAGGTCCCGCTCTGTGTGAGAGGGGAGAGAGGGCAGACACGGGCAGGGAAGCGTTGGCAGGGCCGGACAGACCCCCCTGCATCCCTCCCCCCCCCGCAAATCCTTCCCTTTCTCTGTTGCAGCATTCCTGCGGGGATCCATGGAGGGCTCATTGTGCTGGGAGCGAGCTGCCACCGCCGCCCCCAGCACCCGCCGGGCTGGGATCAGGAGCCCGGCCACAGGGAAGTGCTGCCCGTCCCTTCCCGAGTGCCCCGCAGCGGGATCGCCCCGGCCCACGTCAGTATCTGAGGAGCACGAACAAAAAATTCTGCAGTCCTTAGGGACCTTTCACTAAAATCAGGCACAAGTAACTCTGGCTGTCACTGTACTGCTAGATTTTTCTTTTTTTCCCTTTTTTCCCCCCCCTACCTTCTTTTTCCCCTTTTTTTCTTTTTATTCCCCTCTTTTTTCCTCTCTCTCCCCTTTATTTTTCTCCCTTCCCTACCCCCTTGTTTTCTTTATTATTCCCTCCCCGTTTTGGTCTTGCTAAGATTCAACAGATCTATTGGGGACAAAAATTTCCATCAGCAGCATTTTTTTTTTCCAGATATGACCAGCCCTCTTGAAAGATAACCTAAAGAGAAGGGAGATGGAAGAAATTCCCGTGATCTTGTGGGGGCAAGGAAGAGATTGGTGTCAGGATCACCCCTGTCCCAGATTTATGCTTAAATTTATGCAAATTTATCCTGTGGATATCCTATCCCTGGAAGTGTTCAAGGCCAGGCTGGATGGGGCTTGGAGCAGCCAGGACTAGTGGAAGGTGCCCATGGAAAAGGCTGGAACAAAACGCCCTTCAAAGGTCCCTTCCAACCCAAACTTTTACAGTATTTTATGACCTCCAGCCTGAGACCACCAAGGAATTGTGTTCATTACTGGGGAAGTCATGTACTGAGGACTTTTGAGGGTTTTTTGGAGCAAGGAACTCCTGAAAAAATCTTTCCACAGCAACTCACTCCCCAGCTCCTCCTACCCCTGCTTTAATAAGGCTTTTAGTGACGTCTGGGGCCTCCTAGATCTGGAAGGAAGAAATTAGCGCAGTCTGCTGATCGTTTCTCACGTTCTTCTGTTTCCCCTCAAGCTTCCCTGCTGGCCCTAATTATCCATCTCTCATTTTACAGGTACTTAAAAAAAGGAAATGGGAACGCTGGTGGAATTGGGCTGGGATGAGGATGTGCCGAATTATTCCAGAAGTGACCTCGCATCACCCCTGCTGTTCTCGGCGATGCAGGAGCCCCTTTGCCCAGTGAGGCAGCTGCTCTGCTGTTTTCTTGGGACAAGGGGACACAATTTCTGCACTGACTCCAGCTGTGGATCCCTGTGGATGGGCGAGGCCAGCAAGGATGCTTAGAGGGAATCCTTTGTTAACAAGCAATGCTTGGTGGGGACAAAAATAAGGGAAACAGCTTAGAAGAAGGAGAAGCAATATGGAAAGGTGGGGGAAAAAAAGGTAAATTGAGTCACAACTCGGTGACAGAACTGCTGAAAAGAGGAGAGCAGTGTGTGTGTGTCCTCACGGTGGTGATGGCTGTGAGAGCAGGGGGCTGAGAACTGACAGAGCTCTGGAGACATGGATTGGGCTGGGAACAGCAGCCTCGTGTCCTGCTGTGATCATGGGAATGTCCCCTTAGTGTCCCTTGGAATGCCCCAATGGAACCCAATGCAAAGAGACATCCCTATTCAGAAACAGGTACAAATCACGCTCACAAAATGAGTTACAACAAAGCACTGAGGTTTTCCCTTTCGCTTTTAGGGATGTCCCAGCAATGAGGACACTTGGGTTGAAACCCTGGTGCCAAATTGGGCAGAACGTGGCTTTAAACCCATCTGAGGTGCTGTCCAAAGACACCTCTGTGGCCAAATCCTGGGCAGGTTTGGAAATGCTTTGGGATCTCAGCCCACATGAGGGAAAATAAAGCATTTAGGGGGTGAGGGCTCAGGTGTTCCTGAAGAGAGAAAAACCATCCACCCATTCAGCAAGGCAGTAACTGATCAGTGGTTCAGGCAGGGAGGGGAATGTTTGGATGGTACCTTGGAGGACACCATGTGCAAAGCCTTCCCTGAGCGCTCCTTAGCTTCCTCAGGCATATTCCCTCCTGGAAATAGAGGTGTTGCCGCTCACAGGAGGGGCAGGACTCTGTAATTTGATGTGGAGGAGGGGCTGTGGTGGGTTCTCCATGGAACCGGCACTGGCTTTCACCACCACAAGGCAGGATTTTCTCTTATGGCCACAGGACAATCCCATTTCTCCATCCTCCCTGCAGCCCATAGCAAGGAGTCTGAAGATGGAAATCTTCCCATGAGCCAGTCTGACTTCACTGATGGAAAGCAAGGCTCCCACCATCCCTAAAGTCCTAAAATAAGGCTCCCACCACCCCTAAAGTCCTTCCCATGTGCTCTAGTCCAGGAGGAAAAGTCCATATAAGTGCTGAGAAAAGTGAAAGAGAGGCTTAACATGGATTCCCCCATGGGAACAGCAGGATGAGCAGGAGCAGGAAAGGTCTGGAGCAGCCTGAGCCCCTCACTCTTCATCATCTGAGTAACTGGTATAACCAAAAACCAGTGTCAGCACAGCTTCCCTTGATCACCATGAGAATCATCATCAAAGGTAGGATTTGATGGCCCCAGCAAGGACCATGCCCCATTTTCCCCATGGGGCTGTGACATCCCAGTGCTCCACCACCACCACTCCTCTCACATGGCCTTGGGGGTGTGTCAGTGATGCCTTAAGTTTGAGCTTTCATGTATTTCAGATTCTGTGCTGCCCAGGGGTGCAGTTCTCAGCCTCACATTAAGTGTCAGTCAGCTCTCTTCACAGAGTAGGGAGACAAAATAAATCCTTTTCCTGCTGGAGACCAAGGACAACGAGTACAACTTTCAGGCCCAAAAGCACAAACAATGGTGGACTGAAGAGAGGAAACAAGAAGGATGGGACCTCACAACCTGGAGCTGTAATTGGACAACTAAACCCCAATATGCAAATGGACCAAAACTTATAAAAGAGTAAAACCTTGTGACCGGTAACCATTTTGTGACCATTTTAAGTCCACCTGGGGTGTAGCCCTGGCCAGGCTCTTGTCCTGCCCAAGGTGTACCCTAAAGGCCTTTCAATAAACATCTACTTTATTCTCCAGCTCTGTCCAGTCTCTGTTCCAGGTCAGCCTTCCCAAGGCATCATCAGTGTGAAACCCAGACTGAAATGGGACGCAGGGGAGGAGCAGACTGGCGCCATGGGCCACAAATGATCCGTGGATCTCCGTGGGAGCATCATCCTGGCAGATGATGAGGAGCAGAGCTCTCCTGGCCTGGTGGTACCCCGTCAGCCAAGCCACACCAGCAGAGGAACCAGGTCTGCTCTTCACAGCCACCCCGCTGCTCTCCCTTTTTTTAGCAGACCTGTGATTTGCAGTGTTTGCTGCTGAGGAGGAGTAAAAAAAAAAAAAAAAAAAAAGGGATTAAAATCAGAAACTTTTACTAGAACACTTAGAGGGACACCCTGAAGGTGTGGGCAGGTGGGCGAGGAGTCAAGTGTGAGGCCCAAAGTGGGCCAAACTCAGCTGTGAAACGTGGCAGAAGAAACGGCACAAACCAGTTGTGAACCAGGCCCTTTGACACAGTGACAAACGTGTTTTTTTCAGGGCTGTGCAGGGGAGGAAAATGAAGTGCATTTGGAGATGCCTTTCTATTTGTGTTGACCTCGTGAGGGTCATAACAGCCAACGCCGGAGTGTGAAAAATGCTGATACCTCCTCTGACTTCCTCGCTTCAGCCTCAGGCAGGCTCGAGGAGGCAAAAAGCAGCACAAGGAGAGACTCATTAACGTCTCCTCTGCCCAGCAAGGAAACCAAAATAACAAACATCTCATTAAATAAGGAGAGGGGAGGATTACAAAACGCAGGAGATATTTTTAGTCGGGGGAAACAAAGCACTTTATCTTTCCCCTCAAAGTAGGGCTTTCCAGATGAAAAGGAATTCGGGAGAGGATCCTGCACCAGAAGGAGTGGCGCTAATAGCAGTCATCATTGTGGGGTTAATATTGATAGCGGGATGCCCTCAGGTTCTCAATTGCTTCCACACCCTCCCAGTAAGTGACGTGTGGGCCCCGGGGCCTGGGGGACGATGGGTGGCCAGGAACAAAAGAGCCACTGACGTGTGAGCTGTGTTTTGAATGCAAAACTCTTGTGTTGTGAGTGCCAGCTCCAGTGCAATAAAGTGTTCCAGGGCTGGAGATGGATGAATAGAGACGTATGGTGCAAATTAAATGTGCTATTCTTTTCCCTCTTTCGGTTCCTTGCGAGCTTAAAAGCCCAACACCTTGGTTTCTTCTTAATTTTATTTCCTTCCGAGGGTTTTGCTACCAAACAAATGACTGGGCAGCTTTGTCTGGTGAGCTACAGGGGAATCAATAGAGATCAAAGGGATGTGGAGGCAGATGGGAGGGAAAATTGTGGTTTCTTATTTTCTTCTTATTTCTTCTAGAAAGAGGAAGTAATTATGGAAGGGAAAGGGAAAATTCTAGCACAGGGAATATAGGATAATGCAGAAAAATCCCTCGTTCGCCACTAGAAGATATTAGCTCCTGCAAGAATATGGGATGAATTGCCCACATGGCTTCAGGCTTCTAATTTTAGGCGCTTCAAAGAGTCCTGGGTGAAAGACAGGCTCCTCCAGACAGCGATTCCGAGGAGGAACACAATGAACATCTCAGTGCTCAGCTGGGGAGGGACCCTGGCAGCACAGCAGGGCACTTCAGCACCCGCCAGAGCTCTCCAGAGCATGTGCAGCACGAAATCAGCTGCACCAGAAACTTCCCCAAGTTTCCCTCGGGATCCCCCCCTTCTCACTCACCCACCAGGTTCATCTGGCTCACAGCTCAGGCTGCTCTCCGAGGAGTGACACCCCTCGCCATAAGGCGCCTCTGAGCAGAACACTCACCCAGATGAGGCGGCAAAGGCCTGTCAACCCTAAAAAAAACCCCCCCAAACCAAACACATTTGCTCTAAGGCGATGTGCAGTGAGGGCCCACGGCCTGAACTGATGCCAAGGGGTGAGTGCCACCAGGCTCTGGGTGCTCCGTGTCCTCAGCGAACAGTGACAGCACCGGGGAAGGTGCCAGTGACTCAGTGTCCCTTTATTCTGGTCCCCACTCCCCTCAGGGGAAGACTCAGCTGCTGCTCACTGCCACACACACTCCTTTTTGCCGCCTTTAGTTGGTCTGTTGGCTTTTCCCTTCCTCTCTCCTCATTTTTTTTTTTTTTTTTTTTTTTTTTGGATCTGATCCTAACCTCCGGTGCTTTAAAACTCTCCAGGAAGCTCTGGGGAGACAACCCACGTTGACACCATCCCTGCTGAGCTATGAGATGTGGCTTTTTGCTATTTTCTCTCCTTCCCTTGCTTCACATGAGCACTTTCGGAGCAAACCGCTCGCCCTCATCCTCACTTCCCACTCTCCTTCCTGCTCTTCTTGCCCCTCTCTCATCTTGGACATCCTGTGGCCACCCAGAGGACTTCTGCCTCCTCCCCATCCCATCCCAATCCATGGATCCTGTCCTTCTGTGTCTGTCTGCCTCTCTCTGTGCCCGGAATCTGCCTGTCTGCCTCAAATTGCCTCTCTCCATCACCTCGCTCCACATCTCCCTCCTCCCCTGGCTTCCGGCTCCCCTCTCTCCTCCTCCTCTTCCCACGCACTTCGCTTTAATTAGAAATACAAAGAAAATGCTTATCACACATGTCTTAATCAGCAACTCGTTCCCCAGCAGGTCCAGAAGGAAAACCCCCATTCGTCCTCGCTTCTCCCACTTCCCCCACCACCTCCACAGAATTAGGAGGAGAGTGATTAGGGGGAGAGCTCTGTGAAAAGGAGGCTGAATAAGATTAACCCAGAGACCTGGAAAAGCTGGAGGGAAGAGCCTAGAGAAACGTGGTGATGTTCAGCAAGGGCTAATTCTGGGATTTCTGGGGATAAAAGAGTCCCTGGCAGCAACTGACCCAGAGAACAGGACCTGAGAGTGCTCAGCAGGCTGAGGATGATGCAGCAGTGTGTCCTGGCAGAAAAAAAAAAGAAAAAACAAATTATCCTGGATTGTAGGAGCATAAATACAGCCAGGAGATGATGGAAGTGATTATCCCTCTCCAGTCAGAGCATTTCAGATCATATTTAGCTGCTGCAGTCGGGTTTGGGTCTCTTAATACAAGACACTGATCACAGGGAATGAGTTCAGGCCATTGGGATGGCCAGAGCTGGTGCCTGCTGTGGGATTAGGCACTGGAGAAGGGATTTGGGTTTGGGGGACCTTACAGTAGTCTCCTGTACCTCTGGGGAGGTTATCAAGGGGATAAAACCAGGATCTTCTGGTGAGAGGTGAGAGGACAAGAGGCATCAGGTCCAAATTCCAACAGGACACTCGGTTTGGGTACAAGGAAAAATGTTTTCCCTCCGAGCAATCACCATCCCTGGGGTTTTCGGTATCTGAAACCATCGCAGCTGACCCAGCAGCTGACTCAGCTCGGAGTAGGAGGTTGAGCTAGAAACCTCCTTAGTCCCTTTCATCCTTAATAATCCTGAGATCCTGCGACAACAGCCAAGAGTCAAATGAGGCCGTTCGGATACAGGATTCCTCCCCAGCTGAAAAGTAAAGGAGGAGCAAAGGGAGGCAGCAGGGCCTGGAAAGGGACTCATTTATTGGAGCAGGTTGAGGAGCCATTTCATCCCAGACTCTGGCATTTGATGGGACAAGGAGAGGCTGAAAGCAGCTCATCTTGCAGAGTTAATGCCACTTTATATTGCTGCCACCCTATGGGTCATTTCTGGGGCTCCTGGGTGAAAAGCTCTTCAGGGAGTATCTTTGCACCAATCCAGAGATAATAAAAAGTTGCAGGGTCTCTCCCAATCCATGTTATCTCTTCCTGGAAGAGCAGGTTTGAGGCAGACTCTGGGGTGCTGAGACTGGAGCAGAAAAGGCTCCAGATCTGTCCCAGCCCCTCAGGTGATTGATGTCGGCTTCAGAACTCAAATACAGCTGCCCCAAAATCTTGTGCTTAGGAAAACTGGGTGGAATTGGAGAAATAAGCAAGGCAGAGGGCAGTCATGCGGGAAAAAGTGACATTGGGAGGGGCTGCTGGATTAGGAATTCTGTGTTACACCCTCAGGGTTTTGTCCCCTTCCCCACCCACTGTCCCTCCCTCCCCTCGACCAAACCATGAAGCCCCTCTAGGTCAGCTGCTGCCGCACCAAATAACCCTCCTGTTCCCTGAGAACCATCACCTGCGAGGCAACAGACACGGCCCCTCCTGCACCACACAGATGTGAGGGGAAAAAAGGGAATCCTGACCCCTGCCCCTCATGTCCTTCTACTTAACCACCACCAGTTTGTGATTCTGCCGTAACCAAATGCCTGGGCTCACCAGGACCTCCTCCCGCCAGGACTTCACTGAAAGACCCTCTGCCTCCTCCTCTTTTTGCTCCTCTGGGGGGGCTGAATTCCCACCAGGAAACACCCAGCCAGGAGCTTTGGGAGTGAGGACCCATCCTAAGCCTCCCTGGCACACTGCCCACCACCCCGAGCACAGGCAGGGCACCCCCCCTGCCACCACCCCGCTGCCAACAGGCTCAAACCCCCTTTTCGGATTATCCCGATGAATCAGCATCCCACTGCCCCCGGCCCCTGGCACTGGGAAGGGAGGAGAAGGCCCAGATGTCCTCAGCACCTCTCTGAGGGTGTTCCGGCGGGGAAACTCTCTCGGATTAGGGAATCCTTTATCTCTGGTTTATGTAAGACCCGGAGACTCCTTTTATGGTTGGCTTTTCCTGCCTTGTCAAGAGCGAAGAACAAATGTAGCTTCATCTGCGCTGGTGGGTTGGCTCACTGATTAAGCATCTGATTCAAAGCTAAGTACAGAACAGGCTTTTGATGGGCGGATTTAATTCGGTGTAAGAACCAGGATGTCGTCCCCCCCCCCCCCCCCCCCATCACCCAATATTCCCAAGATAGTGGTTGGTCTGGTGCAATTAAGCCTACCAAAGCCTGAGAAAGTCCAGAGCGCTCCAATCTGTGCTGAAGCGGCTCATTTGAGTGTTTCCCCCTCTGCTTCCCCCCGCCTCCCCCCCCCCCCCNCCCTCTTTTCTTCTTCTTTTTTTTTTTTTTTTTTCCTGCTGCTGATTTACCACCATTCCCAGGCGTTTGCATGAGGAATGAGCTCGCCCTGTGTGTGTTTGCACCCAGGGGGTGTGCGGGGGGCCCGCGGGCGTGTGACACACCGGATTCCTCCTCATCCCGCCCTCCCCGAGCCCTGCCAGGGGACGCATGTTAATGATGACCTTGCTGAGTAAAGAGTTGTGGAAGGAATAGGTGTTTTTCCTGCGCTCCGAGAGGCGGAAGGTGCGATTACTCATCCATCCCTCCAACTGTCTCCAGCACCTTTCAAGCGCTTCTCGCGTCGAGTCTGGGGGCGTGAGCGAGGGGGTGGCAAGCGAGGGGAGGCTGCCAAAATCTGGGTTGCCACAGACACCGGCCTCGCTTCTCCTCCAATGAACGCTGCGCTGAGAGTGCGAGAGGAGGCTGGGCACCACCCACATGTTGAGCTGCGTGGAGTATAAGTAGATGGAGGAGCCCGGACTAGTGGCAGTTCAGACAGGGAGGAGAAGCAGCTCTTCGCATCTCCAGTGAAAGCGGTTTTTGACTCACCAAGTTTGCCCGAGGAGGAATCACCCGGATTTTTGCTGCGGCGTTCCAGCTTCCTTGTGCATCTCTGTGTGATTTTCTCCGGCGGGGACTTTGCGGCGTTCCAGATTCCCGGCGGGATTGGACGTCTTACCCAACTCCTCTCCTTGTTCCTGGAGGATCCTGGTTCTCCCTGGGACACCCCTGAGCACGTGAGAGCGGCGCTCCCAGCTTGGCACCGGGAGAAATTTGCCTACAACTCTCTCTGGGATCCACGTGGACCGACCGGCTCGCTCTGCGGTGATATCTGATTGGGTTGTGTTTGTGTCCAAAAGTCCTTGGAGGGGGGTTTAGAAGTCTCTGTGTGTCTCTCAGGAAGTGTTGTGGTGGGAGTTTTTGGGGATCCGGCTTTAGCGCCAGGGCTTATAACCCAGTTCTTTCCGAGTTTGCCACTCTCACGGTCGGAGCCATGCAGCTGGACAATGTCACCAGCGCGGGCGTCCACTCCTTCCAGGGGCACCGTGGAGTTGCCAACAAGCCCAATGTGATCCTGCAGATAGGCAAGTGCAGGGCAGAAATGCTGGAGCATGTCCGGAGGACCCACCGGCACCTCCTGACAGAGGTCTCCAAGCAGGTGGAGCGGGAGCTGAAGGGGTTGCAGAAATCCGTGGGGAAGTTGGAGAACAACTTAGAGGACCACGTCCCAACTGAAAACCAGAGATGGAAGAAGTCCATCAAGGCCTGCCTGGCCAGATGCCAGGAGACCATCGCCCACCTGGAGAGGTGGGTCAAGAGGGAGATGAATGTTTGGAAGGAGGTCTTTTTCCGCCTGGAAAAGTGGGCTGACCGCCTGGAGTCCATGGGAGGCAAATACTGCCCTGGGGAGCCGGGCAAGCAGACGGTGTCCGTCGGGGTGGGAGGCCCAGAGATAAGGCCAAGCGAGGGGGAGATTTATGATTATGCCCTGGACATGAGCCAGATGTATGCCCTGACCCCTCCTCCCGGGGAGGTGCCGAGCATCCCCCAGGGCCACGATTCCTACCAGTGGGTCTCCGTGTCGGAGGACGCTCCAGCCTCCCCAGTGGAGACCCAGGTGTTTGAGGATCCCCGGGAGTTCTTGAGCCACTTGGAGGAATACTTAAAGCAGGTGGGTGGGACAGAGGAGTATTGGCTGTCTCAGATCCAAAACCACATGAACGGCCCAGCTAAAAAGTGGTGGGAGTACAAGCAGGACTCCGTCAAAAACTGGGTCGAGTTCAAGAAGGAGTTCCTGCAGTACAGCGAGGGAACTCTGACTAGGGATGCTATCAAAAGGGAGCTGGATTTGCCCCAGAAAGAGGGGGAGCCCCTGGATCAGTTCCTTTGGCGCAAGAGAGACCTGTACCAGACCCTCTATGTGGATGCAGATGAGGAGGAGATTATCCAGTACGTGGTAGGCACCCTCCAGCCCAAACTGAAGCGTTTCCTGAGCTACCCCCTGCCCAAGACCTTAGAGCAGCTGATCCAGAGGGGGAAGGAAGTCCAAGGCAACATGGAGCACTCTGAGGAGCCCAGCCCACAGAGGACCCCTGAGGTTCAGCCAGGAGACTCCGTGGAGACCGTGCCCCCCTCAACCACCGCCAGTCCCGTGCCGAGCAACGGGACTCAACCAGAGCCCCCCAGCCCCCCAGCCACTGTCATATGAGCTCCCCTGAGGGGGGTCTGGGTTCTGTGGAAGGGAGAAGGGGGCTTATTTAGGAAGCTTCTCCTCGGAGGGGAGTTCTGGCTGAGACGAGACCTGAGGAGTGCTCAGTCCAACAGCCCAGAGCAGAGGCATTGACTTTGCTCGTGGGGGGAGGGAGGTGGTGGGGGTGAGGCGCCTCAGCACGGGGCTGCCCCCCTCGACCCAGGCCGTGCCATGCGGTGGTGCTGGGGACCCTGCTGGCACCACTGTGGGGAACAGCCAATTTTATGAGAATCCCCTGACAAGAAACTAGAGACAATTCCCAACTTGTGAAGCAGCCGCCCAGCGCTGGCAGCTCTCAAGGACTTCATGCGAGTGCAGCAGCTGGTGGAGGGTTCCTACCCATCTGGATCTCTCTTTTTCCTTCTCTCCTCCCTCCTCTGAGAGGGTGGCCCTGTCCTGAGGAGACAGCTTTCTTTTGACCCTTGCCTGTTTTTTGATTAACCTCTGGGTTTCTGTTCACTTGGCAATCTCCTGCTCTTACTTGCTCCAAAGGATTAAAATAATTTTTTGGATTATTTTTTGTGTTGAGAAGAAAAAAAGAAAAAAAAAAAAAATCCTGTTATTTCAGGAACTGAAAGCTTTTAAGAATCTGGATTATTTTCTGTGGTTTTCGTTTCACTGCACCTAATACCTGCATTAATGTGTTTCCTCTCAAGAGGCTCTTACTGGTTTACTTCTTGTCTTAGTTTCTGCTCACTCCAATTCAAGGCCACTGCAGTGCAGAGGCAAATTTCATCCTTTCTCTGCACATTATCCTGTGCATTCAGCAGGAAATAGATTTTCTAATTAAATTCTGGGCTCATTTATTGAAGGAGCAGTCTCCTTCCTTCCAGAGAAGAGAGGGTGTTCAAGGTAGAGAGACACCAGAGCTCTTTTGAGAGAGACTTGGGGGGAGGGAAGGGAAATAAATCCTTGTTCTTTGAATGAAACAAACAAACACACCCTAAATTCAGAGCAAAATATCCCCAGAGCAGCAAATCGAGTCCATGCTGATGTGTGGAGACAACAGGAGCTTTTTGCCATGTAAAAGCCAAAAGAAGTGAAGAGAGGATCTGTGTGCCCCAGGCACAGTTTCAGCCTGTGCATCGCTGCAAGGAGTTTCTGCTCACACAGACAGACTCCAAATGCTCTTGGAAAGCCTGGCACCCCTGTCCTGGAGCACCTGAGGACAGAGTGTTGTCTGCTCACAGAGAAATTCCTGCAACATCTCACCACGGACGGAGATGGACTTGGACTTTGTGACTTTTTCCATGTCGAGACAGGAAACGCTCAGCACTCACCTTTGGCCAGTGTTTGATGACAGGACTGAGAGAAAGAAAGACATTCCTGAAGTTTGGCTCTCCAAAGCTTCCTGAGGCTGGACACTTCTTGGGCATCATCTGCATCCAGCACCAGACCAAATAAACAGCAGGGATGCAGCAGCAGGAGTGACCCTGGGGTGCCCCTGGCACTGCCACAGCGGTGACACGTGGCACTGGTGGCTCAGAAGGCCTTGGCTGTGACTCCTTCCAAGAGGCTGAAGGTAAGGCAGCTCTCTGGCATTCTCTCCTCAGAGCTAAACTGGTCAGAGAATGTCTGGCAGAAAACCTGCCCTGGGATAAAAACTCAGCTGAAATGGGATGTGAAGCACTGGGGTTGGGAGAAAGGGGGAGGACGAGCCAGCCAAAGGGAAATACAGGAATGGGAAAAGTTTCCAAAGAGGGCAGTATCCTGCATTTTCTGATTAATGTGGGGAAAGAATGGGAAGCTTCTCAATTAGCCCAGCCCCAGGACCTGCCTTGTCCTCCATGGAGAAGCTCTGGGCTTGAGTCCCCACCTGAGGCAGCACATTTCAGGTCCTTGCACAGCCCCAGGGAGCTGCAGCTCTGCTCTGCCTCCTTGCTGGGAGCTGGTCTCAGGAGTGGTGGGAGCTCTCCTCTCACTTGTTCCCAGTTTGTCAACAGCTCTGTGTGCAGAGAAAGGAGCATTTCTCACTAATGACCCGGGCTGAGTGATAGGGGAGTGGGAGTCACTGCTGAGGATGAGCTGGCCGTGTATTACAAGCTTTGTCTCCTCTTGCTTCCAGTGACTCACTCAGATCCTCCTCTGAGAAGGAATCACTTTGCAGCATGCAGCATTTGGGAGGAAAGCCACAGAAAAAGCTGCAAAACAAAGGCCTCAGCATCAGACCTGCTCTCAGGACCCTCAGCCACCAGCTGCCTGATCCACCACCTGAAGGAAAGACCAGCACAGGTAATTACATCCCATATCACCTTGTGGGCCTTCCTGAATCTCCCCAGTGCCCTGACCTGAGATATTGAACAGCCCAGGTGCAAAAACCAGTGCTGGTGTTGAAACCACAGTCCCAGGGTCTGCAGCAGCCTGGCACCACCAGAGAGGTGGGATTTCAGCTTCTTGGTGTCAGAACCCAAGCACCAGCCCTAATAATTGATGCTCCAGGGACTGCACATCGTGGCTTTCCCTTGGCTGGACTATGGGCAAATCCTTACCTTGGTGGGTCCTCCAGGCTGCAGGCACAGCAAAATTTAATCCCAACTCCTGAGAATTCCCCCTTTCTCTTCACTTTAAAAGTCTAATCAGAGTTGGTGCATTTATTTTTCTCTTTTCCAGCGATCCTTGCTGCTGTTGCTGAGACTCCTTCTCTGTGTCCAAGAGCTTTCCCAGGGGAGGAGAAGGTGCTGCAGGAAGACAGAGGGCAAATCATGCACCAAAGAGCCTCCCATGCAGTGCAATGCCACGTTCAAGGTGCCGAGAACCAGAATGAACCTGCTTCCAACAGGACAAAGAAAAGCCTGAGCTGGTCCAGGTGCTCCAAGCAGAGAGGAAAGTGCTGAGAATGGAAAGAGAGGCCGGAACAGGAGAACCAAGTCCAGGCTTTGGGGACAGCAGGGATGCTGGGCTTGTGCTCTGACTGTCTGTGGAGAGGATTCCTCACCTCTGCCATCTGGGGCTGCCGGGACTCACCTAAAGAAATCTTCACCAGATAATGATCCTCACTGAAAAAAAAAAAAAAAACCAAAAAACTTTCCTGATTAACTTTGCCAAGGGGCTGATCCTGCCTTGGCTACGAACCCTCCCCGCTGGCCGTGCTGTAACTCACCTCTCCTGAGCCGAGGGTAGCTTCATTTCATGCGGGTATCAGTTCCAAACCTCAAAGGGCTCCCGGAGTTTGGAGAAGCATCCCACGGTCCAGATGCTTGTCTGAACTGTTGGAGCCTGCACGTCTGGGCCAGCTGTCTTGCCAGCGAGGAGCCTCGTGAGACAGCAGGCGCTCTCTGGGTCTGCATGGGCCAGAGTTACTGCAAGAACTGGGGTTCTTGTGGCTGGCTTTGGAGTGACTGTTTCCATCCAGACCCAGGGAGCCCAAAAAGAGCTCGAGCGAGCTGGACAAGACAGTTCTGGTTCATCTCTCAGCCGAAGAGGTCCCAGTTGGTTCCTCTCTCTTCCAGAGCCAACTGTCCTGTATGTGTGTGTGTGTGTGTGTGTGTGTCAGTGTGGGGGATGTGTGTTGGGCAAAAAAAAAATCCACATTACTGAAATTCTGTGGTGTTTTGTTTGCATTTGAATTAAGCCAGAGGAGAGGCACATTCCAACAAGGCTCAGCAAAAATGTCCAGGACTGGAAAATTCCATAAAACCATGTAAAGGCAGATTCCCGGGCATCATCTTAAGGTCTAAATGATATTTGATTTTTGAGGTGCTTAATTTCCACAGTCTCTTCCGAGGGACTAGACTGCCTCAGTAGGCAATTTGATTTTTCCTGCTTTTTTTTTAGGGAATTTGCCTGTCTGTGCTACTTGGTCACGTGGTCCTGAGGTTTTTACATTTTCAGCTGGCTTTTTGGAGTGTGCAGAACTCAATCTCCTGGGCTGATTTGATTTCAGTTGTTGCTCCCAGCAAATTGGAGCTTTACTTGTAGCACCCTGGTTTTTATTACCAGCCTCTCCAGGAAGGACTGGTAGTTTATTTTTTCTGGGGCAGAGTCACATGAATGAGAAGTGTGGATGTGTTGTACCTCTGGAACTTTAGCAGATTTCAACCACTGCATTTTTTTTTTTCCCCCCTCCCTAGGTGATTTTACATTTACTGATGAAACTACTTTAGAGTTTTTATTTTTACTAGAGATATTATTAATTCAAACAACCTTGTACAAAAGGCAAACACGTCGAGTCGCTGCAGGTTGTAGGGGTTGAAGCCAAAAGGTCTTTGTAAGCCGACATCACCTGCCCTGGATCTGACTGGATCAGGGAGTTTATTCCTCATGTGTCATGTTGGAGTTACAAGATCACACCGAGCCACTAGAGCCTGTCAGTAGAATAGTGCTACACTCGATTTGCTATTGTAGCAAAGCCTTTTTGTAGATTTATACAATAAAACTTTGAAATATCTGCTTCAATTGCTTCCTGCCTCATTTTCTGGTCTTTCTTCCTTGGTTCATGGGTGACTCAAGTATCTGCTGCCCTCTGAAAATCTGGGGTTATTGGGGTTACCTGGCTTATGAAAAACTTTCTTCTCAGAAAAAGCACGTGGTTGACATAAAAATGAAATGCACTGGGTTGTTCAGACCCTAAAACTGAGTCCGAGGATGGGAGAAGCGGCCCTTTGTGGGACTGTGGATCTTGTTGGGTACAGCTGAGAGGAGGACCTTTGAAATAAGGTCCCCAGCCATGTTTGAGAAATTGGCAGAAGAGCTGAGGCAAGACAGGACAAGGTAAAGAAATTAAACCCCCATCAGCTCTATTTGACAACCAAAGAGCCTTTGTGAGTGAGAGGCACCCACAGCCAGCAGAGACCCAGGAGCTGGGGCTGTGTTACCTGATGCATCCTCAATTCCTTGGGTTCATTACCTCTAAAACATCCCGGGGTGATCCAGGCTGGAGTCAGGCAACACAGCAGGGAAAGGAGCTCAGAATGTTTTAAACAGAAATATTTATTTTTAGCGATAGATTGATTCCTGGCCCCAAAGATGCTCAGGCCAGGGATAAAGGACTCTGCCTCTGCAAATCCTTTTCGAGAAAATGTTTGCACTCAGATGGATTTAGCCCCATTCCCTGCTCCATCCCTGGTCTTTCTCCAATGAAGGAAAACAGTCCAGGGTGGGATGCAACTGGCAGTGTGCACTTGGGTGGGTCAGCTGGAGAAACAAAAGGAGTCATTCTGTTTACAACAGGGAATAAATGCCCAGTGGACCTCCCAGAGATCCCTTTTGGGCTCAGGTTGGAGAGGCAGAGATGATCTGGAGGCCAAAGATGCCCCAAGGAGAGCTGCTGACCCTGGAGTCTCCAGCTCTTTGCAGCTCATTCAGCCACAAACTCTGGGCAAGAGCGAGAAGGAAATTTTGAAGGTGCGATTTAGTTCCACGACTGAACTCTGCCTTTGTGCCCTTAACTGCCAGAATCAGTAAAAAAGTGTGGGGAAAAGCATTGAGGGGACAGACCAGTGACAAAAATGCATCCAGTGTCACCCCAACGTGTGGCAGTGTAAGCTAGGGGTGAGTAGGTTTAGACTTTTCATGGTCCATGGACATGGCCAAAAGTTCCATGAACAACCTGATCCTCGTAGAACAAAACAGCAAGAGCTGCACCAACCCTGGCAGAGTTCAAGAAGAATTTGGACAACGATCTCACGCACCTGATGGGAGTTTTGGGGCGTTCTCTGCAGGGCCAGGAGCTGGATTTGCTGATCCTTGTGGGTCCCTTCCAGTTGGGGAGATTCGAGGGTACTGAGCTCAGCTGGAGGTGCTGAGCTCTTCCAGCAGAGGGGGGCAGAACTCCACTGTACGCTGTGGGAATTTAAACCAGGAAAAAACACCAAAGAGGGAAAAACCTGCCCTTGTCACCATCCATCCCCACATGGCCCATTCCCACAGGACACAAGATCAGGGGTTGCTTCAGTGAGGGAGGTCTGAGAGAACGGGAAAAGAGAGGTTGTGTGGAGAAGGGATGAGGACTGATGGCCAAAACTGCACTGGAGGGACATGGACAGGATGGGGATGGGAGGTTGGAAAGGAAGACGAGGCTTGAAAATGCCTGACTGCGCCAGGTAAACTCATAAGGTTTCCAATTTTCTTACAAAGTCTTCCAGGTTTGACTGTAGTCACTATTATTTCCTTACTTTCTGACGGTTCCAGATGAAAATTCCTAGAGGGTCATTGGACCTACACTCATTAATCAATGAAAAAAATGCCTTATTACTGCTCCTGGCTCTCAGAGGAGGGAGTCACCTGGAATGGATGTAGCCCAGTGGTGGATTAACTGCCTCAAACTACTGAAATCCCCTTCAAAATCAGAGTGGGAACCATCCCTGTGTTTTCTGGGGCAAGATCCAAAACGCAGAGGCATTCACAGAGGACACAGCCTCGGGTTGCACCAGGAGTGGTTTAGATATTCGGGAAAAAACCTTCACTGGAAGGGTGGTCAGGGATTGGGACACTCTGGAATCACCATCCCTAGAAGTGCTCAAAAGCCTCGTGGATGTGGCACCTGGGGACAGGGTTTGGTGGTGGATCTGGCTGTACTGGGGTAATGGTTGGGCTGGATGACCCCAAAGGTCTTTTCCAGCTGTAATGATTCCATGACTCCATAAATGGTGGAGAAGGCACGTGAGGCCAAGCACTTACAGAACCGAGGAAAAACATCATTAATTCTTGATGATTTCTACTTGATAATTTTTATTTTCTTCTTTCTTTATCAGTGACTGGACTGATGGGCTCCTTAATTTTCTTATTCAGGACAGCTTAAAGAAGGAACCAGGATGGACCTATGGACCTATTGCACACACAAACTATTTTACAGGATCATAGAATGATTTGGGTTGGAAGGGATCTTAAAGATTATCCAGTTCCACCCCCCTGCCATGGGCAGGGCCACCTTAAACTAGACCAGGTTGCTTTCTTTATTTTTTCCCCCCCTTTTTTAGCCATTTTTGTCTTTTATCTCCTTTTTTAATCAAAAAGATTGCACCGTTCAGTGATGTAAATCATATTTATTGACTTTTCCAGGCAGGCTTTGTCTGTGTGCACAGCCCAACTGCTCCCCTGGATCTCCTTTTCCCACGTAATTAAGGAAGGCTGTGAAATTTCCATTATTGACACAACGGGCTCTAATGGCTCCACTTATCACATCCAAACTGCTCCGGTGAGCTCTGGGTGCTCGCTCCCATCATGGAGCAGGACGTTTTCCCAGACCTGTTCCTGCAACACTCGTTTGTACCAAGGATGAATCCCGGGGAGGTTTTGTGTTTTTATGGCAGATTTTTAATCATTAGGAATTGAAAGGAGCGTTGCTGTGTACATCCCGCTCGATTCCTGACACAGTTTGCGGTGAGTTTTATGGAAGACACGGCCATTTTCATTACTTTTTGGGATATATTTAGGGATTTTTAGGATCCTGTTAAACTGAAGTGAGCCGGCAGTGTCAGTGTGGTTTTCAGTCATTTCATCTCGGATGTTTATCAACTTTCAGCTCGTGAATTCATAAGCCTAGAAGGGAGCTGGAGGGGGAATTTCACAAGGGCATGGCGTGATAGGACAGGGGATGGAATGGCCTCGAGATGAAGGAATTTAGATTTAGGTGGGACATTGGGAAAAAATTCTTCCATGTGAGGGTGGTGAGGCGCTGGAATGGAATTCCCAGAGAAGCTGTGGGTGTCCCATCCCTGGAAGTGTCCAAAGCCATTTGGACAGGGCTTGGAGCACCCTGGTCCAGTGGAAAGTGTCCCTGCCCGTGGCAGAGGCTGGAACAAGGTGATCTTGCAGGTCCCTTCCAGAAAAAAAAAATTTCCAATTCTATGAATTTATACCCGGCAAAACCAGGGATTCCCAAGTTCACTAAAAGCCTTCATGTTTCTGATACGGAGTTGATGAGTTTTTCCATCCCTCCCACGTAGGCTCAGGTAATACTACATTTAAAAAGAATTGAAATAATGCAGAAAGTCAGATTTTATTTAGCCCTGAATCTTACAGAACCACTTGGTGGCATGAAGTGTTTTGTATTTTTCTAAAGGAGTTGAATCTTGACATTTTCAAAATGGGCTTTTTTTTTGACTTCTGCTTTCTGAAAAACACCACTTAAAAACTGACTTCATCTTGGAAAAAAAAAAAAAAAACAAAGAAAGAAGAAAAGTAAGAAAAAGGTTCAGGTTGTCAAAAAAGAACTGGAATTTACTGTTTTGGGACCCTGGGGCTTGTGCTGAGTTGGTGCAAGAAGAAATGTCTTTTTCCAGCTTCATTTTAATTGAAATATCAGGAGAGTTTCTCATCTGACCTGACTTTGCCCTATTTTGCCCTCTCCTGATTTGATTATTCAACTAAATAAACTCAGATATTTCCCCTGTTGCAGGATTTCCACTCTCTGTGCTCTTCTGCTGTAGGAATTTCAGGGACTTAGAATATTCTGTGTCACTGGAATGGTGTGAAACCCTTTCTCACCCACAGGGTCAAGGGATAATCCTTTGTGACCAGGATTACAAAACCTGTGTTACACACCTGGAAAATTACAAGTCCAATGGAGGGCCCAAATTCACTGATGATTTTGACTGCAGGAAAAAAGCCCAACTTCAGGTTTTTACCTTAAATTACAGCCTTAAAAATCTGTCCTAGGTTTGGGCAGTGATGTCAGGGCAGTACTTGAGGAAGTCTGTGCTGATCACAGAATCCCAGAATGGTTCAGGTTGGAAAGAACCTCCCAGATCACCTCATTCCACCCTGTCATGGGCAGGGACACCTTCCACTATCCCAGGTTGCTCCAAGCCCTGTCCAACCTGGCCTTGGACACTTCCAGGGATGGGGCAGCCACAGATTCTCTGGGCAACCTGTGCCAGGGCCTCACCACCCTCACAGGGAAGAATTCCTTCCCAACATCCCTTCTAAATTACCTTCTGGCAATTTAAACCCATTCCCCTTGTCCTGTCCCTCCAGCTGCTTGTCCAAAGTCCCTCTCCAGCTCTCTTGGAGCCCCTTCAGGCCCTGGAAGGCCACACTGATGTGTCCTTGGTGGTGGCCTCAGCAGTTCTGGGTTAAAGGTTGGATTCAATGATCTTGGAGGTCTTTTCCTACCTAAACAATTCCATGATTCTCCAGTCATGGATAGACCATCAACTCTTTACTGCAACCTGCATTCCCTGCAGTCCCAGTGTCGCTGGGGACATCCCAGGTGGTGTTTTTGGGTTTTCCAGAGGAGGCAGAGGTTGGAGAGAGGGATTTACTAAATACCCAACGGTGAAGGCAGGAAGGAAAAGTGACTGCAGACCCCTCTGTTCTGTGTAGGACCCCCACCAATATCTTGTTTTCAGAGCTCACACCCACCTCACGCGGAGCATCCCTGTTTCCTGGTGTGGAAAATGAGGGACATTGTTGGGGAAGATGAATCAGGGAAACCTTATAAATATGATTGCTTAGCAAAAGAATCTGAAAATATGAAACCTATAATTGAAATAGAAATGGAAGCTTACTTTGAGCTGTAGGATACCGAGTCTTAGTTACTATATAACCTGAAAACAATAGCCTGGCCAGCTGAAGGAGAATCCCTGTTGACTGAACAATACCTTTCTGCTGGCTAAGGCATCCAAAGGTCGATGTAGCAAAACAGAAAAGTCTAAAGAGTAGTTTGTAGAGTTTAAAATATAACATAGTATGGTAATGTAGTAGTTCTTATAGGCTGTATGTAGATTCTATAGGATTTTGTGTCTTGTATTGGTTGGTCACTGTAAATTAGAATATTCATCACAAAAGGAGATATAATGCATTGTAACAAGGACCTCGCTCTCTTAGCTCCTCTTCTGCTCTTGCTTCTTCGTCTCTATTCCCTGCTCTCTTGCTCTCTTACCTCTTCCCCCTGCTCTCTGACCCCTGCCACCTTGCTCCCTTTCTCCCTTCTCTCTTTTACCCCCTTGTTCTTTCTCCCTCTCTCTTTGGGACTTCCCTCCAGCCGAGGCTGGTGGCTGAAGGCAAAGCCCTTTTTTACCCACGACCCTTGCAATAAAACCACATATTCTAGAATATCTCAGGTCAGCAGAATTCCTTCTCCCTGCTGTCTGCAAATTCAGCCTACAGGACACGGGTGAGCTGCGGGTGCTGGAAGCCGAGGACAGGGTGGCCTTTCCCAGAAAGCAGCTGCATCACTGCACTGTGCTTCTTCCCCTACTCAGTTTCCTCAGAAATCACCATTTTCTTCCTCATGTTCAGTAAAGGTTCCTAAAATCTCCTTGCAATCAAGTAAAAGAGGCACCAGTTCATTATTTTCCCAAAGATCTTTGTCCCTGAGGCCTCCCCTACACAGAGAGTTCCAGAAAAGCAAATCCAAGCTGAACCGAGGCATGGCCGTGTCAGAAATTACCTGGAAGACTTTCAGGCCTGTGTCTTCAATCTATTTCAGAATTAAGGTGACCTGAATGCAGCGTGGTTCACTTCCCCTTGGCTTGATCAGAAAGGCGTGTCTGGGAATGAATTAAGCTTGGCTGAATTAATGCCACCTTTGATCCTCATTAAGTTTGGACACCCACGCGTTCAGGCCAGCCTAAGTTCTTCCACCGTAAAAAATCGGTGCTGAGGGCTGAGGGAAGGCTGGAAATCTGCACAGAAACTGCTGGAAAAACATCCAGGCTGAGATAATATTTTTTTGCTGAAACATTTCACCAGCGAATTCTGCTCCGTGGCACCACGGACACTTTCCTGGGAATGACAGAATGGTTGGATGGGGCTTGGAGAGACCAGGGATAGTGGAGGTGTCCCTGCCTGTGGCAGGGTTTGGAATGAGATTATCTCAAAGGTCCTTCCCAACCCAAATTATTCCATGGTTCTGTGATACTGAGAGAGCAGGAGTCTTGTCTTTCTCTTTCCCAGTGATCCACGAGTGCCTGTCCAGGACAAGGCCTCTCAAATATTCCCAGATTTTGCTGGGCACCAGGATATTGCCTCCGTCGCAGTCATTCCAAATGAGATTCAACTTAAACCTCACTTCAGCACAGACTGACACACCTTTGCTCAATGTCTGTACAGCCTCAGCAACTGGAATGGCAGAGAAATGCCATGAAAATCTGGGAAGGGTTGCTTCCTCTGCTCCTTTCCTACGTGAGTTTGGGGCAGCTGCTAAATGTTGTTTGTTTGTTTTTTTTTTAATATGTCACATAGAATCCAGCAAGATCTATGCAAAATCTACATTTTTCTTCACAATCTTCACTGTGATTTTTATTTCTTTTACCTTAAATCAGGTTAGATAAAGAGGCTGAGCCCTTCCAACATCCCTGATGTTGCCCCCTAGATCAAGACACCAAAAGGATGAAAAAAAGGGGGGAATATCAATACAGCTGATTTCTCACGGAACCACCACAGGAAATCTGGGATGTTTGTCACCTGTGTCAGCAGAAATCACTGTCTGGCATCCCCTTCTAGCAAAAGAGTGGAGCTGTGCTGGCTAAAAATCAGCAGTGTGAAATAAGGCCTGGGAGAAAGGAAAACCAACAGGGGAAGTCTGCCTGGTGAGGTTATTTTGAATTCCTTTGGCCCAGTGAACTCAGGCAGAGCTGCCTCTCCAGGAGCTGGACATATTTAGTGCCTGTTTTCCAAAATCAGCATCCCATGGATGTCACAAACCTGGACATCAGCTCTGTTTGCCATCCCGGAGAGAAAAAACTCCACTCAGTGGACCCAAGTCATCCCAAACTTTACAGTGTGTTCAGGGCACAAAAGAAAAATCAAAATTCCTGCCCATTTCCACAATGATGTGGCTTTAGGCACCCACCTTTTTCTGCTTTTGTGAAAGATTCTCCCCAGAGCTCATGAAGTCATTGCTTAATCTGGATTTCCTGGCAATTCTGACTGTCAGGAGAAATCAAGGAATTTTGTTTTCCCTCCCTGCTCAGCCCCTTGTCTGCAGCTTTACCTGTTTGCTGAAATCTGTGTGTGATCACAGAGTCCAAAGCTGTCAATCCAGCGCCTTTGACATGGCATGAGAAAAGCATGGGGGAGAAAAAAAAATAAAAAGCAATAATGAATAATTTTCAAAATAAATAAATTAAGGAAGCCCTGAAATGCTCAGGCCCTGCCATGAAGGACTTTAATAAACATTCAGAGCTTGTTCCTGTGTTGATGAGGCTTTACCTCTCAGAAAGTACAAGATGTCAATCAGGATTTTCTCTGCTGGAAGCAGGAACCCAAATCTCTATGGAAACCAGAAGGAGGTGACAGTGCCTATGGAGAGGTTTTCTGCATAGATTCCTGTCCTCACAGTTTACATTTGCTGGAGATTTTATTGCCACTGTAGTTCTGGAAAAGATAAATGTTTTATCTTCCTTGGACTGCAGATTCTGACATTGTTCCATGTCCTTCCTCCTCCCTCCTCCAGCCTCAGTCAATGAATCCTTTGGTTTAACTTATTTACTGCCACATTAGAAAAGATTAAATTATTGATGTAGGTGAAAAATGAATGCAATCCAATGAATCCCCTCCACGGAGGATGCCAGATTCTAATGAGGATTTGCAGCCTCACAGGATGGATTTGAACAGGGAGGTGCAAGCAGAGGGGATATTTTGGGAGCAGACAGGGGCCCCACTGCAGCACAAGTATTTGTGGGAGAATGTGATGAAGGAGTTTTTTCAATTCAAAAAGTATCAGATCCTGGCTTCATTCAGCCCTGAGTTCTTGTAAATACAGCCCCAAATTTTCCTGTTAGGCAGCTGATCTCAGAACCCTGCAGCATCTCATCCTGAGCATCCCAGAAGAGCATCCTGCTCACAGTTCCTTTCCTTGCCAGAAGCCAAGCCAGGAAACAAAGCCCTCAGAACTGCTCTGTGGGTGGGTGGCTTCCCTTTCTCTTTTGTTTCTCAGTTTCCAGCTCTTAAGCGAGACAAAAAGAGAAATTTGTGAGTTATTCAACATCTGAGGTGACAAAGGGGTGAATTCACCACTGGAGAAAAGTTCAAGAGTTGTTCTGTGCCCGCCATGGTGGAGCATGGGGTTTGAAATGGAGTTTGGCCGTGCACAGGGTTGAAAGATTAGAGACAGATCTTCAAATTAAAAAGCTCCCACTGAGCAAATGCGCAGAGGGCGGAACTGGGGGGTGCCAAGGGAGCAGGGAGGGGACAGAGTGAAGGGTCAGGGGACAGACTTCACAGGCTGGATGGATATAAAAATCATCGTGACGTGGCTGTGACGACCGTGCAGTGAACGTGGAGGTGACAAACCACGAGGACCTTGGCCCTGCTCCTCACGGAGTCATTAAATCCCTGCCAAAAACCAACTGCAAATCAACGGGAGCTGCGGCTCCTGGGGTAGGGGTTTAATAAATGTCCCTGCAGGAGATGTTGGGAATGGTGTCAGTGCTGAACCCTGCTGCTTGTTGGTCCTTAAACATGATTCACAACCTGTCCCCTGCTGGTGAAGATCTCCCTGTAGCTCAGTCCATGCCATGGGAAGGGAAGTGGCCACCCACCCATTTGCTGCCTGAAAGTGCCAGAGGTTTTCATGGAATCACAGAGCTGGAAGGGACTTTGGAGACCATCTCGCTCCAACCTTTCTGTCATGGGGCATCTTCCACTATCCCAGGCTGCTCCAAACCCCATCCACCCTGGCCTGGGATGCTTCCAGGGGTGGGGCAGCCACAGCTTCTCAGGGACACCTGTGCCAGAGCCTCACCACCCTCACAGGGAAGAATTCCTTCCCAATATCCCACCCATCCCTGCCCTCTGGCAGTGGGAAGCCATTCCCTGTGTCCTGTCCCTCCATCCCTTGTCCAAAGTCCCTCTCCAGCTCTCCTGGAGCCCCTTTAGGTCCTCAAAGGGCCTCTAAGATCTCCCAGGAACCTTCTGTTCTCCAATGGAACATCCCCACCTCTCCCAGCCTGGCTCCAGAGCAGAGGGGCTCCAGCTCTCTGAACATCTCCGTGGCCTCCTCTGGACTTGCTCCAATAGATTTTTTTCTGGCATATTCAATGGCATTGCAGAGGGAATTCCAGGAAACTCAGTTTCACTTGGGGGAATGATATTGTCACCCTGGAACATTATTAATGGCACACTGCAACTCACAGATCATGTGCTAAACTATTTTAAAACTCTTCAAGTGGTGGAGACCTCACATTTTCTTAGTTTAGCTCATTTTTACCACTGGCTGGAGAGAGCAAGTCAGCCCCTTCCTGCTTGCAGGAGCCTTTGCTGTGCTGGAAGTTTCAGAATTTGGGAAATTGGGTTTTAAAAACTGGTGTAAAGTTTCTCCACATTTCTGTCTATCTGACTGACCCTCTCAGATACAGGAGGTTCATTTTGGCTCCTTCCCTGTTCACTGATTAGGTTGTCCACAGGACCATGTTCTAAACAAGGCTGCTGCTCTGATCCGATGTGTTTTCTTCGTGTTGATGCTATTAATACATCAAAAATACTTTCTGCGCCCGGAGTTTCTCCTTGCACATCGCTTTTTTCTCTAATCTGTCCTCCCACTCATCAGTCTTATTCCTCACCCAGTAATTCCCTGTTTCAAACTTCGTAAATGTCTCAACTCCACTTGGACCTGTCCCATGTCTCCTGAATGAGTGCATGCCCAGACAGAGCGGCTGCCATGGGCTTACATTTTGCTGATTTAATCTCTGACATCACCATCCATGATTTTGGAGGGTATTTGTCTATACCTTACAATTAAATCCCTCTGCTTTCATAACTTACACGCTTTTGGGCCCTCAGAGACTGAGCTTTTCCCTTTTGGAACCTGAATTTCACTGAGGCAATTCCATCACTGCGGGGACCACCCCCTGAAGACAATTCCCCAGCTTCCACCTGCATCTGTTTCCTGAGAATACTCCTCTGTCCACATCTTTGCTGGGACTCTTCTCTGAACGCTGAAGCTGAGTTTTTCCAACCGATACATTCTCGAACGGCCACACAGAGAGATTTCTGGTGGGGCTGAGCTCAGATCTGCGCTCAGGGAATTATCTGTACCCCGGGGACGTGTGAAAAAATGCAGGAGTCAAGTTGTCCCTCGGGCAGGACACTGCTGAGAGTGCAAGGGACAGGAATGGCTTGGGGAGCTAAGTGACATCCGAGCACTTCCACGGCTGCTGTTGCTACGGAGACGCTTCCCTGGCATCTGCATAACGAGCACTCCCCTACCATTAACTCCGGGGGAAATGAGGCTCCCAGGTACCAAAGTGATGAGGAGACAGAAAGACAGAGCCAGAATTTTAAGAGGGAAAACACCCTCAGAGGCTTCAGCAACCAAACAAACCCAACGCTCTTCACACATGCGTGGGATTGAAGAGGGGTTTCCACGCCGGTGCCGTTCTCCTGTGGTGGAGCCTCTGAGCCTCCAAATGCAGAGTGAGGATGGTGAAGAGAGATCTGAACCACTTTTTTTCATTTATTTTTTTTTTTTTTTCTGCATGCAGCAAATATATAGGTCAGGAGACGAGATTCTCTGCATTTGGGTGGAGTTTGTCTTTTCTACTCTTCCCAGCAAGAATTCTCTGTCATGAGCTGTTTGGGGGACTAAGAAAGAGGAAGCACAAAATTAGCAAACAGTTTGGGATGGAAGAGACCTTAAAGATCATCCACCTCCCCTGCAAAGGGACACTTTCCACTAGACCAGGTTGCTCAGAGGCCCATCCAACCTGGCATTGATAGGAAAGGTCTCCACAAATTTATCCAGAACATTACACACATCAAGCTGAAGATCCACACTCTGTGAAATGGGCTTTGAATCCAGGCCCTTCATCCCTCCAAAGAAGAGGTAATTCCACATGTGCCACAGCTGTGGGACTGGCTCAGGACTTCAGGGGATGTAGGACAGGAATGGCTGGGGCAGCTGGAGGAGAGGGAGCAACATGACTGTAAAAAATTTAAAAATTCAGACTTGGAGTTGGCCCTCAAGAGGGTTTCAGACCTTGGAGAACCCATTTCTGTAAGATGTTTCCGAGAGGGTCCCAGCCCTGGTGTCCTTTGGGTTGTCTTTTCCTGCTCTCCTGCCGTGCCTGGCCTTTGGGCCAGCCCCAGAATCTTCTGGAAAAGCAGCTGTCATGGTCAACAGCCCATAGATTTTTTCCACTTATCTGGAGTGACATGCTGAACATTTTAAAATGTCTCTAATAAGCGAGTCCAAAGCTGCCTTTGGAAGAGAGAATTTTGAACTCCCTGATGTCTGTGTTTATTTTTTCCTTGGTTTGGGATTTTTCAGGGGAAAACAAGGCATTGTTCTGCAGCTCCAGTCTGCTTTAGCTCCCATTTTTAATCAAAGACATCCATTCTTTCACCTCTAATTATCTGCAATAGTGGCTTAATTTGCATTGTGCCCTTTTCCTGAATTGACACAGTAAAAGCATTTTCTCATTATTTCCCCGACTTTATTCCCTATCATTAATGCTGCCAGGATGACTCAGTTCTAGACAAGGATTTTTGTCTGAGAACCTCAGGTTTCCTGTCAGTCCCTGAACCTTTCAGCTGCCTGTTTGGCATGATTAAAGATGCTGCTTTGTTGACCTGTTAATCACACACTTTTCCCAGCGCTGGGACCGCTGGGACGCTTTTCAAACTGGGAAAATGATGCTAAGAAGTGTCTGGCTGATTATTAACTGCTCACAGTGATGCTTCCAGAGCTGTTTGTGTTCCAATCACAGGTGCCCAGGCTGGCACTTCCAACCCTCCCACCCTCAACCTGCTCTTCTCCGAGACACAAAATCATGGAATGGTTTTGGGTTGAGAGGGACCTTCAAGATTCTCTCATTCCATGCCCTGCCAAACCTTCCACTATCCCAGGGTGCTCCAAGCCCCATCCAACCTGGACTTGGACACTTCCAGGGATGGGGCAGCCACGGCTTCTCTGGGAAACCTGTGCCAGGGCCTCAGCACCCTCACAGGGAGGAATTTCTTCCCAATATCCCACCTATCCCTTCCCTCTGGCAGTGGGAAACCATTCCTCCTTGTCCTGTCCCTCCATCCCTTGTCCAAAGTCCCTCTCCAGCTCTGCTGGAGCCCCTTTAGGCATTGGAAGGGCCTCTGAGGTCTCCCTGGAGCCTTCTCTTCTCCAAGTGAACATTCCCAGATCTCCCAGCCTGCCTCCACAGGAGAGTGGATGTTTTCCTTGCCACACAACCCCGATCCAGGTGTGTCTGCTGCATAACAAGTACCTATTTCTGGCAGGGATTAAGAATTGTCTGGGATAATCCAAAACTCTTTCCCCCATCCCTTTAAAACAAATCAGCTCAACACTCCTGCTTGGAGTTTTACAGGCTCCTAATAAAACCTTCCTGAATATCATCCCAGGCTGGAGCTTCCCGTTCTGTCTCCAAGGTTTTCTTTGCTGCAGCAGCTTTTATCTTGTCTGTTCCTTTGAAATTCCCCGTCTGCTGCCTGTTCCCAGCTCGCTCTCCGCCTCACATATGTGAACCTTGAGTACTTTCCCTCACAGCTCCTGCCTGTTTACTGCAGCATTAAAAAAAAAAAATAATAAAAAAAAAACCAAACCCAAGCCAGGCAAAAATGATGATTAATGACCTCATGCAAAGACAGATCAGCTGTCCACAATCAGTATCAGCACCATGGCTGAGCCCTCCCAGTCCTTTTTTCCTTCTTTTGTGAGTGTGTTACCTTTTTTTTTTGCTTTTCTTTCTTAGATGGCTCCAGAGGTCCATCATTATATTCTGAAACTCTCCTTTCCCCTGGGAGAGATGGAGCTTGTCAAAATGATAAAGGAGAGAAGAGGCAGCATCAGTTCAGCTCTGCTAATGGAAAAGCATCTCTGGTTGTAATTGGGAATGGGAACGTGGAACAGGGGCAGCAGAAGAGGGAAGGGGTAAAGAAACCAGGATACTCCTTCAGGGGGAAAAAAGGGGCCTTGCCATAGTCATAAAAATTCTAAGTGTGGTCTTTGTCCCCTCAGAGGGACTCACCGAAAAGGACAAAGCCAAAACCAGGCAGGGAGAGTCTTTGTCCCCTCAGAGGAACTCACAAAAAGGACAAAGCCAAAACCAGGCAGGCAGAGCCCCATGGACAGCCTCAAGTTGAACATTCCACAGGAAAAGGCCTCGGAGCAGCAACAACAGCTGATAAAGGACGTCATCTGACAGCCTTGGCCACCACCAGGCCGAGATCCAGGCCCAGCATTCCTGGTTTGTCTCCCAGTTCTGCCTTCTCCTCGAGCGGGCAGGAGAAAGAGCAGCCTGGGAGCAGATGGAGCTCCAGAGGGAGCAGGCGAAGCTTCCCTGAGGACAAGGACACATATGGGCCACCGCAGCAGGAGACGAGGGAAGAGCCTGGAGGGGTTCCCTCAGGAACCCTCAGGGAAATCCCTTTGTTCCCTGCGGCTCCGTTTCCTCCCCTGGTCTTGTCTGCACGGGCTCTGTAGGGTGAAGAGGCTCCTTTCATTGCTCAACTCTTGGTCCTACAGAGCCTGGATTCTCTTCAGGGCCATGGGATGGTCCTGGAACACCGAGAGCAGCTGTTTCTGTTCAGAAGTGGGAGGAACTTCTTCCCAATATCCCGTCAAACCTTGCCCTCTTACACTTTAAAGCCATTTCCCCCTTGTCCTGTTGCTCCATCCCTTGTCCAAAGTCCCTCTCCAGCTCTCTTGGAGCCCCTTTAGGCTCTGGAAGGGGCTCTGAGGTCTCCCTGGAGCTTCCTCTTCTCCAGGCTGAACAGCCCAAACCTTTCTCAAACTTTTCCCATAGGAGAGGTGCTCCAGGCCTCAAATAATTTTTGTGGTTCTCCTCTGGTGTTGGCAGCCCATGATCCCGAAGAAACCAGAGCTCAGCCTGCAATAGTTACAGAGCACAGGTTTAGGTGGGAAATTGGGAAGAATTCTTCCCTGTGAGGGTGGGGAAGCCCTGGAATGGAATTCCCAGAGAAGCTGTGGCTGCCCCATCCCTGGATGTGTCCAAGGCCAGGTTGGATGGGGCTTGGAGCAACCTGGGGTAGTGGAAGGTGTCCCTGCCCATGGAACTGGAGGATCTTTGAGGTCCCTTCCAACCCAAACAATTCCATGTTTCCATCGGTTTTAAGGTGACTTCAGTGGAGAAGACAAGAAAGTTAGGAAGAAGCTCCTATATTGCCTCCTTTTCTTATTCATGCCCTCTGAGGAAGAATAAAAATTGCAGCACAAATGCACCTGGTTCTGCCTGCAGATCTGGATTAAATCAGGATGCAGTTTATAGATAATAAAACCTTGTCCAGCAGCCATGGTTAATATGACATCAAAAGGATCCTGTTTTGCAAATGGAATTTCAGTCTCGGGCTGGAAAAAGGAAGACTGTGGGAGCTCTGAAATCAAGCAGCGCTCAGGAGGCGCAAACTCATCTGTTACAATCCAGAATATTATTTTTGCCTGAATCCTACATGAAAATTGAGTCTTGCTGGTGCTTTCTGTGTGCTACTCCGAGTTTTATGCAATTTTTTAATATTTATTCTCTGCCTCCTCCTTTCAGGAAAGTCATCCACAGAGCAGAGTGAAAAGGCACTTAACCTTGATCCAAATGTTTTGGAGACAATTGATATCTCCACTTATGAAACTGGGTTTGATTTTTGCAAATTGAAAAAAAAAAAGAAAAATCTGCCTAAGGGTAAGGTTTGTATTCAAGGAGAGAAAAGAATGGGAATCTGGCCCTGGAGTTTTCCACTGCATGTTTTTCTTGAGGAGGAAGAACAGTCAACGTGTAAATGCATTAATGAGATAAATAAGGAGAGGAATTGTACAGGCTGTTCCAGGCTGGGGAGAGGCATTCTCAAGGAGAGAAAAATACATTTTGTGCTAATAATTTGTGTGTCAGTATCCAGCACACAGTTCCAGCTGGGATCTTATACGTAGGGAGGGATAGGAATTGCTTGAAGAAGGAAAGTTAGGAAAAAAATTTAAAAAATTTTAATAGTAACAATAACAATAAATTATTTTAGCCACCTTAAATTCGTCATATCTCAGAAGAAAAAAAAAAAGTAATTAAACAATGTTCATTCTGTGACCAACCCGAATTTTAGATTTTTCCTCCCTAAAAAAAAAAATGGTTTGATTGTTTTTCTCTGCCACGTAAACTCCATCATTTTTGGCCAATTTAAACCACTGAGTTTTCCAAAAATCCAGCTCTAAAACTGGATTTGATTTTAGATTTGGTGATTTGGTCGTTGTCACCAGCACTTCATGTAATATTTTCCACTCCAAACTGAGGAATGAGCATGAGCTGAGCTGGCACTTACACAAAAGAGTCCCTGAACTCTGGTTTTCCCAGAAAAATGTTCTGTGCTGATTCCAGAGAATCAGTTGTTACCACCTCCCTGACTGGTAAATGCAGGACAACACAATATCCTGAGTATTTGAAGTGGCATTTGTCACCTGAATCAGCTGCTGTTCTCCACTGACTTTAAAAGAATATTTATGAAAATAAACAGCCAAAGCTCACCTGAACCCTATAATTCAATAAAGGTAAATTCCTACCCTGAAGGGCTGAATCAGGGTGTTGACATAACATGAGAAATCCCACACAAACAACTGACAGCACCAAAAAAAAACCCCAAAAAACCCCAAAGCACAGAAAAACAGAAAGAAAGGCGGTTTTGACTTTCATTTTAGGAACAAAGAGGTGTTTGTTTTTTTTTTCATCTGCACTAACAGGGGTCTTGCTTAAGTGCAGGGTCAGTTTGAAGTGGTTCATCCAAAAGACTTTTACAGGTCATGGGGTCCGTATACGAACGGGTTTTATCCAGCTCCAGGACAGTGAAAAGCTGGAAAAGACTTTCCAACCTCATAACAGCCTCTCCTGACTTCTGCAAATTGTGGCCTGACCTAGTTCATGGGACAGGTTATTAAATTCTCCCAGCAGCTCCTATGTCTGCCCGACAGCCAGAGCTTCTGCAATAATTCTCTTTTGAAATACTCCCAGCCTTTTCAGAAAGATCCAGCTGATAGAAAAAGGAATCTATTCCCATGGTTATTTATCCTAATAGCCCAAGTTTGTGCTGTATTTTCAGTTTGATGATATTTATGCTTGTCTTCCAGACCCTGGATTTGCGTCTGACCTCATGCAACAAATGAAAAATCACCCAAACCATTGAGCTGTTCTAGATCCCTCTGCTCCTCATGGATTTTATTGAAGTTATAGGTTCACAGAATCGTTTGGGTTGGAAAATACCTCTAAGATCATCGAGTCCAACCACTAACCCATGTCCCCAAGTGCCACATCTCCAAGCCTTTTAAATCCCTCCGGGGGTGGTGACTCCACACTTCCCTGGGCACCCTGTTCCAGTGCTTGACAAACCTCTTGGTGAAGAAATTTTTCCTAACATCCAACCCAACTCTCCCTGGACAACTTGGGGCTTTTTCCTCTTATTCGGTTTAGCATTACATTATAGATAATTGTCCCATGTCTCCCAGCACCACCCTGGAGTGGAAAGGGACTTTCCTCATATCCAATCTAAAACTGTTCCCTGACAATTTGGAGCCATTCCCCCTTGTCACTCCAGGCTCCTGTAAACAAATCTCTCCATCTTCCTTACAGGCTCTGTTTAGGTACTGGCAGGCCACAAGGAAGTCACCCCAAAACCTTCTCTTCTCCAGGCTGCACAATCCCAATTCTTTCATTTTTTTCCTCGCAGCAGAGCTGCTCCATCCCTCCGATCAATTCGGCAGCGGTTTGTCCCTCCAGTTTGTAACGGGATAATGCAGGTGGGATGTCACTCCCGGGCTGCATCCTTCCCTCACTAAATGGGATGTGAAGGAGCCTCTCCGGGATGCTCCACCGCCCGAATCCTGCAGAGCCTGACGCCACCTGAACTTCGTTTTTTAATTGCTTTGTGTGATCTCTGTCAGCCCAGGGCATCTCGGGTGCGCTCAGCTGAATCGCGGCTCTTCCCCAGAGCTGCTCCCCTCCCTACCAGCCCTGCCACCTCTCATTAACACCTTCCCAAAGGTAATCCGGGCAGACACAGCCGTCCCGGCGCAGCCCAACACGGGTCATTTCCATGGAACAGCAGGATTCATTAGGAATGAGCACTGGAGGGATCCGCGGAGCGGGCGGACGGTAGAGGAGTAAATGGGGAGAGACTTCAGAGCACACCTCATGCATCCCTAATGGGTTTGCTTGCCAAAAGGAATGACAGCTTTGATGGAATCGTGCTTTTTTATCCCTCCCCCCCCGCCCCCCGTTGGAACAGTGAGTCCCAGACTCTGAGCACAGCACAGCTCCTTCCACGGGCTCTGAAACGGAGATGAAAGCAAATTGTTAATCAATTGTGGGTTAGCAAAGGCGCCGTGCTGAGAGGCAGCTGAGGTGGCACCAGGCTCTGATGTTCCTCTGGACTCTCCAGACTGAAAGTTTGTCTTTTAAAGAGGCAGCAAGAAACGGGAGCTGTCTGTTCACTCTGGTCTGCTTCTGAGAGCCCTCCTGGAGCACTGTGTCCAGTTCTGGGGTCCCCATCAGAAGGAGGTGGAGCTGCTGAAGTGAGTCCAGAGGAGGCCACGGAGATTCTGCAGGATCTGGAGCCCCTCTGCTCTGGAGCCAGGCTGGGAGAGCTGGGAATGTCCAGCCTGGAGAAGGGAAGGCTCTAGGGAGAGCTTACAGCCCCTTCCAGTGCCTAAAGAGACTCCAAGAGAGCTGGAGAGGGAATTTAGGAAAGGGTCTGGAGTGCCAGGACAAAGACGAATAATTTTGAACTGATGGAAGGTGAGTTTAGATGAGATATTAGGAAAAAAATCCTTCCCTGTGAAGGTGGGAAGGTCGTGACACAGGTTTCCCAGTGAAACTGTGGCTGCTCCATCCCTGGAGGTGTCCAAGACCAGGCTGGATGGGGCTTGGAGCAACCTGGGATAGTGGAAGGTGTCCCTGCCCGTGGCAGGAGCTGGAATGAGATGATCTTGAAGGCCTCTCCCATTCCAAACCATTCCATGACCCTGTGTTTCTGACAGGGAGCCCACAGCTACCTGTGGGAGGAAGTTTTTCTCTTTCCAGTTATAGCCAAGCTCGAGTCCACAGTTCCTGTGTTGCTTTAAAAAGTGATGAGGAAAGAGGAAATTATATATTTATGAAGTCTAGGAGTTCCTGTGGATAATTCTGTATTCCTTAAACTTACACACTGGAAAGTTTCAAGGAAACCTCTCCTGCTCTGGAGAGACAAGAATCCAAAACTAACCAGGCTAATGAGGTCAAGCCAATAAAGACACGGAAAAAAAAAAAAAAGTGAAGTTCTTTATCTATAATTCATTGGGGTCATGCCATCCCACCGGGTGCTTGGACAAAGATGTGTCCCCAGATGGGATTTCCTTGCACTATTTCAGATCCTTCTGGGATTGTTTGCTGTGCAATTGGGCTCTGGGTTGCAGGGATGTAGGAACTGGAGGGTTTGTAGCCTTTTTTTAGCACGAGAGTGGGGTAGAGGGTTTGTTCTTAGGCAGCTAATGACTGTCTGGGGACATTTTTAAAGTGTCCCCGTGGCCTGAAAAAAGGGACCCGTTTACCCAACAGCTCCGAAAGGGCTTTATCAGGCCGGAACAACCTAAGCAATTAACGCTGCTACTTCTCATTAAAACGAGCCCCTTGAAGGCAATTAAAGGGTGCATCAACCCCTCCGGCAAGGCCGAGGGCCTGCCCGGGTTTCAGCTGCACTCAATGCCCACACCAAACCCTTCTTCAAATCTCCAGCAGGCATTTTGCAGCTCTCTCTCAGGGCCATCCTGCCCAAGCCCGGGATTTTGCTCACTATTCCTGATTTTCCTGTTCAGAAGACAATGCTCAGGGCTGTTTCTCTGTCTTTGCTTTGAAGGGCACCATGCCTAAATTCCTGACCTCCAAGATATTCTCCTGCCTCCAACTGCTCTGTTGACTCACCAGCATGTCAGGATCTCACAGCTTTTTAGATCTGTGAGGCTGCAGGACACCCACACTTGACTATTTGCTTTTTTTTTAGTGCTAACACGGTGAGATGGACTCTAGGAAATGATAATTTCTGTCTTCAGGTTTGGACGGAGCTAAAATCTCCTCGTGGGTCTGCACGAGGAACAGGGTGCCTACACAGAGGAACAGGGCATCCTTTTTTCATGTTTGCAGATTGCCCTGAGTTGTCTGACTGTAAAATGTGTCTTGGGAAGCAAAGAGGCAGCCTCGGATGAATTCAACCACTTGGGAACAGGGAGGAAAAACAGCGACCTACAGCAAATGCTGTCATCCCCAAGTTCAGCACCCGTGAGTGATAAATTTGTGATTCAGCCCTAATCCATGTGCAGGAAGGTGTTATAGGGCTCTACTGTTCAGCTAGACCCCTTAGCAGGGGGCAAACCCAGGCATTTCCAAGCATGATTCATCCCTCAGCATTAACAGGTTGCTTTAGGATGAGAGGAATTACCCTCTGGAAGTGCAAAGGGAGCTCAGGGTGGCTGTCACAGATGGCTGCATTTGAGGAACCTCATTCCACGTGTACAGAGGGACAGTGGGGCCTGGCCAGAGCTAAATGTTGCTGTAAAATATGTAATAATATCTGCAAGAATAAAGGGAGCTGCTTCTCGGTGCAAGCTGTGTGTTGGCTTCTCTGGGTGCTAAACTGATTTCTCAGTCCTGTGGCTGCTCCAGTTTGCCTTCCCAGTGTTTATCCCCCAAGCAGCCTTCATGGAAAGCCTGGGAGAAGATGCAAGGTGATCTGCACACAAAATTATAGAATCACAGGATGTCCTGAGTTGGGAGGGATCCACAAGGACCATCAAGGCCATCTCCTGGCCCTGCACAGGACATCCCCAAGAATCCCATCCTGTGGCTGAGTGTTATCCAAATGCTTTTTGAGCTCTGTCAGGCTTGGTGCTGTGACCACTTCCCTGGGGAGCCTGTTCCAGTGACCAACCACCCTCTGAAGAATTTTTTCCTGATATCCAAGCTAAACCTCCTCTGACACAACTTCAGGCCATTCCCTTGAGTCCTGCACTGGTCACTGGAGGGAAGAGACCAGTGCCTGCCCCGCCTCTTTCCTTCATGAGGAGTCTGCAGACCCAATGAGGTCTCACTTCAGCCTCCTCTTCCTCAGCTGAACAAACCAACTGACCTCAGCAGCTCCTCCTACGGCTTCCCCTTCACCATCTTCATGGCCCTCTCGTGGCCACTCTCTAGTTCCTTAATATTCCTTAAATTCATATATGGGTGTTGTTTAGAGCCCGCTTTGAGCAAGTTCTTTGGGGTTGGATGAGGCTTGGAGCAACTTCTCACCACCAAACTCTCACTCCAAAGGTTCTTATCCATAGCAGACATCATGTTTGTGGATGTGAGGATCTTACTCCTCATAACAAAAAGGACTCACTACTCACTGCTGCCAAGAGCCCAAGTTCATTGGGAGTGGGTCTCTTTTCCCCCTCAGTTTTATATGATGAAGAACTTTTTGATGGCTCGGCCCTGAGTCTTTGTGCTGACTCAGTGGGGTGGATCTGTCTGTGGGGCCTCACCTGCAGGACAGGGACGTCTGAAGAGCATCCCTGGACCAGCATTTGTGCCAAGGCTGTGCCAACAACAGCTATGGCAATGTGAGATACAGGTGAGCACAAATAATCCTCCACAGGAGGTGAAGACGTGGACATTTCTGGCCAGCTTGAAGCATATAATCCTGGAATGTTTTGGGCTGGAAGGGACCTGAAAGATCACCTCATTCCAACACCCTGCCATGGACAGGGACACTTTTAATTAGACCAAGTTGCTCCAAGCTCATTCCAGCCTGGCCCTGGACACTTCTAGGGATGGGGCAGCCACAGCTATTTTGGAAATCTCTGCCAGGGCCTCCCCACCTTCCCAGGGAAGAATTTCTTCCCAGTATCCCATCTAACCCTACCATCCTCCAGCCTCCAGCCTAAAGCCCTTTCCTCCCGTGTGAGTTTGCTCCTTGAACTGAGCCAACCCCCCTGTTTTTTGCTTTCTGGTGCCTTTGAAACCTTGAACTCCCGTTTATTTACAATCAGCTGTTCCGTCTAACTGCAGCACTGCCATTTCCTCTCTGCTGTGCTCTGGGATTCCTTTCCTGGCGTGGAACAATCCATTCTTCCCCTCCGTTGTTCCCTGTGCCACGTTATTTCCCTTCAGCTCTCCCTCTACTCCCCGGCGGTGATTTCTCTCGCTGGAGATCAGCCCCACTCTGCAGATCTGGCGGATCTGCAGCCCGGACTTTATTGAATGACTCTCTCCGAAGCTGTTATCAGCGCTCCCAACGCTCCGCTCATGAATATTCATGAGCCAAAGCGGCTGCTCAGGAGCTGTAAGGGAAGGCGACAAGTGCCAGTCAGTCAGCAGCTGCTGCCGAGACGGATCCCAGCCTTCAGCTATAATTACACCCAGAGACGGGTTGTCAGAACAACCCTCCTCACTCACTCGGGATTAGGGCATTCCTGATTTTTCAGGCGTGAGGAGGGAATTTCGCTTATCGCCAGCAACAATAGCTCAGGCCTGGTGCCGCTCCCCCTCAGAAAAGCAACGCCGCCTGTTGCATGCTAAACACGACAGCAATAAATACAAAATAAATACAAAGAGTGCAGCCAGGGATGGGGCAGCTGCCTGCAGTGAGACGGAGTGATAAGAATTGAGCGAGGCGCTGCTGGGCTCAGTTAGCCGTCAATAAAAACGCTGTCTCCCTGCACCCGCAAATGATAAGACCTGAAAACAAATGTAAGCGATATTGATTTTTTTTTTTTTTTTACTATTATTATTATTTGTTAAGCCTGGAGGATTCACAGCAAGGCCTAAACCCCAACCCCCAGTGCCTCGGGAAATTGTTGTCCGTCAATAACCCCGGGAAATGGCACGCTAGGGAAGGACATGAATATGCTACATCAGCTGCTTTGAGTGTCACAGGATGAAGACCAGCTATCCAACTGGAAATCAGCTTTGGATTTAAGGGAAAGAAGGCAGATCTTGCATTTCTGGAATAAGACTTAAAGAGCTTCACCTCTACTCTGTCATCTTATTCTCAACCAAATCACTTGTTGCACCCCTGTTTGGTTTATTTTCTGTGAGAGAAGGAGCAGGAGCTTCCCCTCCTTTCTTCAGATTAAGGGCTTGGAGCAACCAGGTCTAATGGAAGCTGTTCCTGCCCACAGCAGGGGGGTGGAATTCGGTGATAATCAAGGTTCCTTCCAACCCAAATGAGATGATCTTGAAGGTCCCTTCTGTTAGAAAAATTAATCCACAAATTTGGTTTATGTCCAGAGGTTTATGTCCAAAAAGGAGACAGAGGGGTCTTTTTACTTTATTCGAATAAAGGGAGAGGCCATGGGGCATTTCTCCTGGGGTCTCTCAAATTTTGGAGGACGCAGCCTCCTATTTATCCTGATTTCCCAGCCTCATTTCCCTCTCCCTTTCTCCACTGACCGAGGTACTTGAGAGTTACAGAATTCCCAGAGTGCCTAATACCTAAAATTCCCCTTTCATGTATAACCCCCCTTTTAATTTTTAATTCTTATGGAATTTATGGGGTTTTCCCCATTGTTTCTGTCATCTCTCAATATCCAATTTCATGTATCAGCAAACCTACAGTTTGTTTGTAAAGGCAAATATCTTATTTTCTATTCATCAATGAGTGGAATCCTCCCCATTTTTTCTTTTATCTCTCAGTGCTGGTTTTATCTACCAGCAGACCCATTGCTTGTTTGTAAAGACAGGTCTGTCGTTCCTCTCATTCTAACCCAAACCACTCTGTGGTGTTATGATTAAATAAAAAAACCAGCAACACTGAGCTTGTGGCTGCCTTTGGCATGGGACACCCCCCTATCCTGCCAGCTCTGCTCTCCTGCTCCAATGATTGGTTGTTACCCCTGGCATCATCATCAGGAGAATTTTGGGCCTCCAAAAACCTCCTCCATCTTCTGTAATTGGATTTTTTGGTTCAGGTGTTTGTTGTTGGCCCGATTCTTTACCCAGTGGGTGTTCAGGAACTGGAATGGGCTCCCCAGGGAAGTGGCCACAGCACCAACACTGCCAGAGCTCAAGGAGTGTTTGGACAACACCCTCAGTCACGTGAGTGATTTTTGGGGTGTCCTGTGCAGGGCCGGGAGTTGGAATTGATGAACCTTTTGGGTCCTTTCCAACCCAGGATATTCTGATTCTCATCAAACAATCTCCTTAAACACCCTCCTATCCAAAAGATGTCTATGAGAAGAATTTCGTCTTCAGCAAAAGATGTCTTTTAGTGAAAGAGGGCTTCAAAATCTGGAAATGCTCATCAGGAAAGCACTGGAAAACTTGGATTCTCTTCTCTGCACCATGAGAACTGGACTGAGTTTGCTGTGGGGTGCTTACCTGTGCTGGCTGGCTACAGCAAGTGGTCTGAGAATGGTGTCAAATATAAATTGAATTGGATTCTGGCAGGGACCGTTGGATCAGCAGTGTGGACTGCAAAGCTGAGTATCCAGGAGCAGAATTCCCAGCATGGATAGAAACCCTGATGTCAGACTCATTCTGAATTCGCTGCTTTGGCCCGGGTTTGATAATGGGCGGAGATAAACCTCTCATCTCCGAGTGATTTACACCCCTTTGCAGAGGACTGAGCCAAAGGTGCTGCTCCCAGCAGGAACTGGGAATGAGTCACCGCAGCGAGTGAAAGGAATGAGGTAATTCCGTTTCATTCCCTTGAGGTTTGACCACAGGCCATCAGGCTTGGGATGTCACAGCCCGAATTAGACTCTTCTCTGAGTCAGACCCAGGGAAGAGGTAAAACAGAATAGTTTAAACCGTCTTTGAGGCGTTTCAAATGAATTGAACCGCCCAAAACCAGCTGTGCCAGCAACTCAGCACTGCCTTGGGTGGCACGGCCCTACTACTGACTGGAATGATGGAGAGCCATGTGATATTTCAGGTTTCTTGTCTTGGTATTCTGCTCTTTTATGGGTCCTCTCTCTTTTTTTTTTTTTTTTTTTTTTTTTTTTTTTGTGTTTTTTTTTTTTCCGTCATGTCAGTCTGGTCCAGAACTATTTAATTTTGAATTTTCTTGTAAACAAGCAGAGACAAGACTTTCGCACAAGGCTGTCTGCTCTCGCTTCAGCGGTTCGGAACAACACTTGCTCTACTTTTGCTGCTTAAGATCTGATCTGTATTTAATTTAGGATTTACCCACTGTCAGATGGAAGCGTCCTTGGTCTCACCAAGCCCTCCAGCTTTGCCTCACTCTGTGTGACAGGGATACTGGGAGAAGGTTCCATGCCATAAATAGGACACAGGGATTTTGTGGATGATTAAAACCAGATTTATTAGCAATAAATTGTCTAAATATTGCCAGTGTAGTACCTAATTTATAAGTCTGTCATATAATTACAGCGGATTATTTTATTGTCAGGTTGTGGTCACATCTTGAGTGCTGCGTCCAGTTTTGGGCCACACACTTCAAGAAAGACATTGAGGGGCTGGAGCATGTCCAGAGAAGGGAATGGAGCTGGGAAAGGATCTGGAGCAGCTGAGGGAGCTGGGAGAGGGGCTCAGCCTGGAGAAAAGGAGGCTCAGGGGGGACCTTCTGGCTCTGCACAACTCCCTGATGGGAGGGTGAGGCGAAGGGGGTTTGCCTCTTCTCCAGAAAACAAGACAAGAGGAAATGGCTTCAAACTACACCAGGGGAGGTTCAGGTTGGACATCAGGAAGAATCTCTTCATGGAAAGGGTTGCCAAGCATTGGAATGGACTGCTCAGACAGCTGGTGGAGTCACCATCTCTGGAGGTGTTTAAGAAAAAACAGGCACCCAGTGCTTGCTGGTGTTTAGCCTGAGGTTGTGATGCCTTAAGTTTTAGTTTTCATGTTTTTCAGATTCTTTGTCGTCTAAGAGTGTAGTTTTGAGCCTCATATTAAGTGTCAGTCAGCTCTCTTCACAGAGCAGGGAGACAAAACAAATCCTTTTCCTGCTGGAGACCAAGGACAACGAGTACAACTTTCAGGCCCAAAAGCACAAACAACAGTGCACTGAAGAGAGAAAACAAGGATGAGGCCTCACAACCTGGAGCTGTAATTGGACAATAAATCCCAACATGCAAATGGACCAAGACTTATAAAAGTGTAAGACCTCATGACGGGTTGTCTATTTTGTGACCATTTTGGGTCCACCTTGAGTGTAGCCCTGGCCAGGCTCTTGTGCTGCCCAAGATGTACCCTTAAAGGCCTTTCAATAAATAACTACTTTATTCTCTAGCTCTGTCCAGTCTCAGCCTTCCCAAGGCATCAATTTGAACTGATGATCTCAGAGTTCTCTTCCAACCCAATCAATTCCATGACTCTGTGCCACACTTCTGACTTGCCCAGGGGCAAAAGAACGACACCCAAACCATGTCCCGTGGCTGCCATGATGCTGAGGGCAGGTTCTGTCTCCCACAGGCTTTTCCTGGCTCACACCCATTCAAACCTTTCCTCCTCTTCCCCCTGCACCAGCAAAAGATGCAGCCTGTGAACCATCCTCCAGCCCTGGCTTGTTTCCCCCACTATTTACAGCCCCTTATAATCTTTACAGCCCTCCTCCCCCAGAGTATCTCTGGTTATGAAATAGCTGCTGCTGGTTCTTTTTCCCTGAGAAATAATTCAAGCCCGGGGGGGGGTCTCTTGGCACCCAACAGAAAACATTGCTGCCAAAAAAGCAAATCTAAATGCAAATTTAGACCCATTTCAGGTCTCTCCCTGCTGGCAGAAGCAGTCAGGTCCCACTCCCCCTCTTCTCTCCATTATAAAGCCATGGGTATTTCCTGGACATCTCCAAAGAGAGCCTGGGAAGAGGGAATGGAGTAAGATTTTTCCCTGTCACAGTTTTGTTTATCAACAAACGATGTTTATTTCTCTACTGGCATGTGGGATGCTCAGCTGGGAACTTAGGAAAAGGGGGAATGTCTTTAAGCTGAAAGAAAGTAGATTTAGATTGGATATCAGCAAGAAATTGTTCCCTGTGAGGGTGGTGAGGCCCTGGCACAGACAAGTTTTTGACATCCCATCCCTGGAAGTGTTCAAGGCCGGGCTGGGGGACTTGGAACAACCTGGGATAGTCGAAGGTGCCCCTGTCCATGGTAGAGGTTTGGAATGAGATGATCTTTCAGGTCCCTTCCAACCCAAAGCATTCCATGATTTTGTGAACCTTTATGACTTCTGTCACGTTCTGTGACATTTCCCACCTTAGGTCTGGCCTTGCTCCATCTTCCTTTGCCTTCCTCCTTCGCTTGGCACTGAACTTGGTCTTTGCCCCCCAAGGGGGCACTGACAGGAGGAAGGAATGAACTCTGTATTTTGCCCTCAACCTTTCCTGGAAAGAAGACAAAACCACTGAGTTTCTGCTCAGTGCTGATGTCCAGACTTGCCTTTCTTTTCTGGATCAGCTTTAACCTGATGCAGAGTCTAAGCCTTTAGACTGTGCTTAACTGCAGGAGGTTTGTTCTCTGTGGCTGAAGAATCTCAAAGAGCTGAGCTTAGACCAAGCTGGTTTTGATCATGAAAAGCCTTGGTGGATGAATATTTTTTTCTCTCTGTGGCTCTCCAAGCATTTTGGGAAGGTCAAAGTATCCTTTTCCCTCCTCCCTCCTTTGAAGTGATGGTCTTATTAATCTTGATAGGAAACAGGCGCTGATGAGTTAAAGAACAAGGTAAAAAAGCAACAGATATCTGCCTAAAAAGCCAAGTAAGCAGAATTTGGATATTTATCTTCAAGAATCTTTTATGGAAGAGTCTTTCTTGACTTGTCTATGAGCTTGAAATATCTTAGCACTGAGGTTCTGGTGTCTGCAGTTCATTGTTCACCTAATTCTGAGCTAATGAGAAGTGAAAGCCCCACCCACATTGGATGAGACCCAGAAGCTGATAAGTTTGAGTTTTGTGAAGTGTTTGAGCTTCCAAGGGGTGGCACAGAGGAACAGCAGTGCCTGCGCAGTGATATCTCCTGTGACCAGCTGATAAAAGATGTAAACAGATCTTTGTTTTCACAGATATTGAACTTTTCAGAGGGAAGAAAAAAAATCTCTTCTAGGCTCAGCTCTAGAGGCAGGGAGTTCAAAACAACAAACTTTAGTCTCAGACCAGAATGTTGTTTTTTTTTATCTTGGTTGCAAAAAAAAAATAAAAATTTAAAAGTCAGTTCTGAGCGAAAGGTTTCTTTTCCCTCTCGTGGCATTAAAAAATCATAACCTAACTCAGCTAATACACACAAGAACCAAAATATCTCTGCAAAATGAGTAATTAAATAAGGAGGGGTTCAAATGGGTTAGAGATAGGGGCTCAGCAGTTTGGGAACAGGTTGTGCCAGTGCCCTAATGCCAAGCAAGAAACCATGGGAATAGGTCTGCCTCGCTGCCCTGGGATTTGCTGGGGTGTCTGACCCACACCAGTCTGCTGGCAACTCTTCCCTTTCCCGTTTTCCATGTTTTTTCCTGGCCACTGGCCACAACAAGAAGTTGGAGGGTGTGTGGTGGTTTGTGGCAGGAATTAATTGGGATTGTGCCGTCAGCAGGCAGCTGGGAGGACTTGGGAGCTGGCAGGTGCAGGTGGATAATGTGGGAGCTTGGGTGAGATGATCCCAAGATCCTGAGATCCTCAACATGCACCATCCTGAGAAACTCAACATTACTGGCAAAGAGCATTTGCATCCCAGAACACCAGGAGTGTCCTGGGAAACCTCAAGGGAAGCACCAGCAGGTGGAGGGAGGGGATTGTGCCCCTCTACTCTGCTCCTGTGAGACCTGCCTGGGGCACTGTGACGGCTCTGGGGTCACCAGAAAATGGATGTGGAGCTGCTGGAGTGAGTGCAGAGGACACCAAGTTGATGCCAGGGCTGGAGCCCCTCTGGAGCCCCTCTGCTCTGGGGCCAGGATGGGAGAGCTGGGGTGTTCAGCCTGGAGAAGAGAAGGTTCCAAGGAGCCCCTTCCAGTGCCTGAAGGAGTTCCAGGAGAGCTGGAGAGGGACTTGGGACAAGGGTCTGGAGAGACAGGACAAGAGAGAATGGCTTTAAGCTGAAAGTGCACAGGGTTAGATGGGATATTGAGAAGGAATTCTTGGCTGTGAGGGTGCTGAAGCCCTGGCAGAGGTTGCCCAGAGAAGCTGTGGCTGCTCCACCCCTGGAAGTGTCCAAGGCCAGGNTATAAACACAAAGGTACAAACACAGAAAGGAACTATTTCCATAAGGGGAATGATCCCAAAACAGGGCTACAGGAAGGAGCATCTCTTGGGTGAGTAGCAGGGATTGATCCTTTCTATTGTTTCCCTCTCCATTTTCAGACCATAATTTTATCATTTGTCTGGCTGGCCTGACAAAGCAAAACTCTCAGTAAATGTTATTTGTCACTGCCATCCCTGTGATACCCAGAGTGTGCCAAGGGAATGCACAAACCTTGTGCAAGACCCCTGGGATGGGATGAGGGATCATGAGCCTCAGCTGAAACGAGGAAGATGAGGGGAAACACCCTGTAAGACACAGACAGGGATGGAGAAGAGCTTCTGTGAATGGACAATTTCAGAAAAAGTTTGGGCTAAAAACTGGAGTGGGAAGCAGTGACCACCTCTGAAGGGCAAGGGTAACCCATCACATTTTGGATTGGCTTCAGAACAAAACCCAAGCTTTGCAGAGAAACCAGGAGTTCGCCTATGAGACAACGACTTAATTCCCCAGCTGAAGCAGCACCTCTGGTTCCTTCCTTGCCTTATTTCTGGGATTTACAAGTTGAAAAGATAAACAAGCTGTGCTTACAAATGAACCACAGGGCAGTTTTGACCATTAAAGGTGTGAAAAAGGGGCTGTGGTGCTGCACCACTGCGAAGCAGAGAATGTTGTAGTGAAAGCAAAGTTTCCACATTTGCACAGGCTGGGAGTTTATTTGGAATATCACAAGCCAGTCCACACACCTTCCCTCAGGCAAGACAGTGGAACATGAAATCCATGCAGGCTGTAAAGAAAACCTGCAAGGACTGTCAGAGTTAAAGAAGAGTTTCTTTTAATAGAAAAGACTGGAAGAGCTTGGCTGGAGCTGGAAGCTGAGTAGGAGGGGGGCCTGGTCTGCAGACTCTGCCTCCAGACATGCAGCAGGAAGGAAGAAGAATTATTTTAGCTGCAGGATGAAGCTGGCACCAGGACAAAGAGCTAAAAACTCGAATGAATGTTGGCTGGAAATGAAAATATTTCTAAGCATGAAAGGCAAAGAAGGTTTTGGAACAGCCTCGCAAACACCCACCAGGTTTGGGATAGGTTTGAGATCCACGTGTGAGGAGGACTACGAAAAAAACGTGGAGCTCAAGGAGCAGAAAACTCTGTCAAGTCTGAGAAAGACATCCTGGCAATTAAAACTAAAAGAGGAGAGTTTTAGATCGGATATTAGGAAAAATTCCTCCCTGTGAGGGTGCTGAGGCCCTGGCACAGGTTTCCCAGAGAAGCTGTGGCTGCCCCATCCCTGGAAGTGTCCAAGGCCAGGCTTGGAGCAACCTGGTCTGGTGGGAGCTGTCCCTGTCCATGACAGGGGGTTTGGAACTGGCTGATCTTGAAGTTTCCTTTCAATCCAAACCACTCAAGTATCCAAGTCAAATCACGGTGTAAATGCACTGGAGGAATCCTCAAGGATTTGGGAATTCTCTGTTGTGTCATTCCTGCTCTCTGGTCTTGTTCCACAAAGACGTGAATCCTTCCCCAGAGCTGCCTCCATTTCAGTGCTGGGTGGGTACACGTGAAGATTAAGAATTGTCCTTTGAAAAATGTCCTGGAGATATGAAAATAAAACCAAGTTTTACTTCAAACATACGAACATTCACTCAAAAAGTAGTTGAGCACTGGAATAGATTCCCAAGGGAAGGAGTGGAGTCACCATCCCTGGAAGTGTTTAAAAAAGGAGCAGATGTGGCATTTGTGGGTATGGTTTAGTGAATGTGGTGGCATTGGATGGAAGGCTGGACTTGATGATCTTGGAGCTCTTTTCCAGCCTTCATGGTTCTGTAATTTAGAGGCCACAGTTGCCCCACTCACAACTTTAATGTGTTTACAGGAGATAAGTATCGCAACAGTGTTTCCACCATATTTGATTAGGGTTTTTATAATGCTGCTTTTTTTTTTTTCTTTAATGTAATCTAAATTCCATTTATAATTTTGAAGGATGCTATTAACTATGGCAGCCATAAAAAACTTTTATTTCTGTAAGGCCTGGGTAGACATTTTCATGGTGCTCAGGAGCACAGCAGGTTTGTCTCTTTGGGGAGTATCCAAATAAGTCTCAGCACGATCTCTAATGTCACTAGAAAACTTAAATTCTGCAGACTGAACGGTTTTAAAGTTTTTCCAAGGAAGATAATGGTAAAAGTGGTTCTCATTTAAGTTGACTGCAGGCTGGGGGATACCCTCAGGAGCAAAATTCCAGTCTGGGGAAGCAGGAGAAGGTTAATTCACTGCCTCGTTCCTTTGGTAAATTGGCTTTTCAGTAGCGGTGGTTAAAGGAAGAAAAGAAGTCTTCTGCAAACACTGAATCTTGAAATGATTTGGGTTGGAAGAGACCTCAAAAATCGTCTCATTCCAAGCCCTGCCATGGGCAGGGACACCTTCCACTATCCCTGGTTGCTCCAAGCCCCATCCAACCTGGGGCAGCCACAGCTTCTCTGGAAAACCTGTGCCAGGGCCTCAGCACCCACACAGCCAAGAATTCCTTCCTAATATCTGATCTAAACCCACCTTTTTTTGGTTCAAAACCATTCTCCCTTTTCCTGTCACTCCATCCCTTTTCCAAAGTCCCTCTCCAGCTCTCCTGGAGCCCCTTTAGGCACTGGAAGGAGCTCTGAAGTCTCCCTGGAGCTTTCCCTTCTCTAGGCTGAACAGTCCCAGATCTCTCAGCATGTCTGCAGAGGTTCGGTTGGTTAAGACAATGCAAAAGCCAAAAAAGTAAAATCTGGATAATAAAAAGGAGGAACAAGAGTCACTCCCCGTGTGACAAACCTGAGTGGTTTGGTTGTCATTGTCTCCTGTGCAAAGATTCCATCCACCACTGCTACTCAAAAATGTGTTTGTGGCGAGATGAAAATTCACATTCCTGTAGCTGTTATTTCCTGAGGGGGAAAAAAAAATCCCAGTTGTGGATGGGGTTTTTTTCACTGCCCAGAGCTCGGTGTTCATCATCATGAAATAGGGGAAGGAGGAAGGCAAAGGGAGGCTTTCCCTGTTTATTTCAGGTTTTCACTTGGGGCTGGATGAATAATTCCAGTGTGGGATAAAATATTGGGTTATGAGGAGCCTTTTGTTCTCATACACCCTGCAGGAAGTCACACAATATTCCCTATTTGCAAACAAGGAGTAACAACTTGATGAAACTCCCTAAGAAACGTGTTTGCTTTTGCACGCTACCGGGGAAAAGGGATTTTAGCTATGACTCCAAACAAACTGTAAGAAATAATAATTTTTCAGGGACGGAAAAGGCCTTTTTTTCATCCAGGTTCTCATGCAAAGAGTTTGTATTTGTCAGAAGTCTTCAAGTTTTAATTAAAACCAGGAAAGCCTTAGAACTGGATTTTAAAGATTTTGAAAAGAGAGAGTTTTCACATTTTAAAGGTGAGCAGTTTTTATTTTTCAGCGGATTTATCTAAAAAATGACTTTGTTTTTCCAACATCTGAAGACATTCTGGGTGAAAAATGTAAAATGTTTTGGAATGAGGGTTTTTTGATGGAAAGCCAGGAATCATATGTAAAGAAACACTAAAGAAGGATTGAGTTCTTTCCAAATAAGATTAATTCAGCTTTTCTTTCATTTTTTTTTTTTTTCTTTTAATTCTGAATCCTTTTGCTATGGGGAAACCTCCAGAAATATTAACTGGATTTACATATTCCCTCTTTTGTGTGTTTTCAAAAGTGAAATCTGGCTGACAAGCATTAAAAGTGACAAATTAGTAAAGAAAATAAACCAATGTTCTTTCCACCCTCTATAAATAAATCCCTGGGATATGGAACGGAAATCTGTGAAATCATTTGCTGTAAATATAAGTTCAAGGCAGTGAACATAAAGGAAAATTTAGATATCATCCAGCATATGCACAAAGAAAGATCTCCATGGTAAAATATCCATACTAAGCAAAACCAGCCTGAGCTGGAATTTACCTTTAATGTGCTGACAGCCCAACAAATAGAAATAGAAACAGAACGAACAGCAGAAATAGAAACAAAACGAATCCCCGAGACACCAGATTTTCCCAAATCCTCTTCTCTTACAGATTAATATATTAATTATGTCACGAGAAGCGTGACAGCGGTGATTAATGTTTCTATAAGGAATGTGCTCTGACAGCCAAATCGTGATTCCCCATCCCTGGAAGAGTCCAAGGCCAGGTTGGATGAAGCTTGGAGCAACCTGGAAGATGTCCCTGCCCGTGGCAGAAGGGTGGAACACGATGATCTTGAAGGTCCCTTCCAATCCAAACCATTCTATGATTTTCCCATGTACCAACTGCTAATTCCACCAAATTTCTGGAAGGGAGTTGAATTCAGAGCTCCATGCCTCTCCAGGAGCACCAGGATGCACAAAACCCAGGAGCTGGTTCTTCCCTGTGTGGTACAAGTGAGGAACAGCCGATGCTGCTAACCAGGGAACTGTTCATCCAGCTGGAGTGGGGAATTCAGGAAGAGTTTCTGCATGGAAAGGGTGGCTAAGCATTGGAAGGGGCTGCCCAGGGAGGTGTTGGAGTCCCCATCCCTGAAGGTGTCCAAGGAATGACTGGATGTGGCACCCAGTGCTCTGGGCTGGGTGACAAGGTGGAGATCAGTCAAGTTGGGCTGGATCTTGGAGGTCTTTTCCAACCTCAGTGGTTCTGGGATTCTATAATTTGGGCTCCTAATGGCCACAGCATCAAAATTCCCTAGAGCCAGCTCCAAGAAGAACTTGTGGATTTCATTGAGACCACAGGACAAGCAAGACCATGTGGAAAACGAATGAAGGTTTTATTTTTTATCATGGAAATTTTCAGTGCTGACACTTTTTCCAGATGAAACATAAATCTTTCAGAGACTTGGTAGAGGACTAAAAAATGTCAAGTGATGGTTTGGGATTGGAGTGAAGGGGAAGGAGGGGATATTTGGTTTGTTCATTAAAAAAAGATAAATCCCCTGAAAGGAGACATTTCTCGTGGAAATATCACTCCTTTGAAAGCAGACAATAAAGCCTTTTTTTGTCATAGACAGAGATTGAGATCAGTCTGGGGCTGGGGCTGAACTGTGAATCCACGACCTGCCTGAGCCACTGGAGGTTCACTGACTCACCTGGCGCCCAGGAGAAATCCCATAATTTCTGGATAGGGCTCTGAGCAGCCTGATTTAGTGGAACTAGATTATGTTTAAGGTCCCTTCCAACCCTTCTATAACCCCCTATTTATACGTGATGTTTATCACACAAATCTGTGGTTGAGAGGAGCTGCAGTTTCTCTCTTTCTCATGTGTCCAGAGTGGAGTTTCCCCAGCTTTGCTGGCCAAGAGCACACAAAAAAAAGGACATTATCCTCTTTTCTCATCCCAGAAAAGACCCATTTTCCAGATGGCTACAACACCATCCCTGAATTTTCTCCATGCCCCATAAGCTCTGAAAATGCAAAGGATCTTCAGGAAAGCTGCCCTGGTGCACTTGTGTGGGATGAGAAGGCAGAGGAAAAGGTATTTAAAAATTTACAGCAGACGTTCTGGGGGAAGGGAGGCCTCAAAAGGACAAGAACCGATTCCTCTTCTCCGTCCTAATTAGGATTTGAGAAATCTCCGTGGGTTAATGAAGAGGAGACACGTTGAAATGTCACTTATGTACACGGCAATTTAAGGGCCTCCCTTTCTGGAGAGAGTTATTATGGGATATTAATGGCCAGTGTCTCAAAACCACAATGGAAAATGAATCCTTGCATTCAAACTGAAGAGCAAGAAGGAGTGTTCTGGATGGATTAAAAAATGTGTTTAATACCTAAACAGGCCAAAAAGAGAAAAATTTAAGGAAGGAACAATTGGAAGAGAGTGAATTAATTAATTAACAATGAGCATAAACTGTCATCCCAGGAACCACCAGAGCACCTGCTTGACCAGCAACATCCTTTTCTTCAATGCATTTTCTCTAATAACATTGTCCCTTTTCTTTTCAAAGAGCAGTTAATTGAACTTAGACCTTAATGTAGTTGGTTTTGACCCTTTAATTGCCTCCTTCCATGCCCTGAAAGTGCAGCTTTGCTTTCTGTAAGGGTTCCCTTCAAGGTGCTGTGTTTACTGCCTGAAATGCTCTGTTTTGGACCACGTTTTCAGTTTGATCAGGGTTATTTTACCTGTTCCTTAGACAGTAAAAAATCTTTGCTGTGAGGGTGGTGAGGCCCTGGCACAGGTTGCCCAGAGAAGCTGTGGCTGCTCCATCACTGGAAGTGTCCAAGGCCATCTTGGAAGGGGCTTGGAACAACCTGGGATAGTGGAAGGTGTCCCTGCCCATGGCAGGGGGGTGGAACTCGATGATCTCTAAGGTCCATTTCAACACAAGCTTTTCTGTGATTCTGTTACCTCTGGAAAATTAGAGGTGAGTAGAGGCAACTAAAAAAGCTGTCAAGTTCCCAAACAATGATCGTCTCTCATTTTCTTAAAATCTGGCAGCTGGGGAAGAAACATTCCCTCAATGTCGTCCTCGATGATTTAAGAATAAACTCTTTTATGGTTTGTGGTTCTTTTTTTTTATCAACAGTGAAAAAAAAAAATCATGCAGGGACTATAATTCCTTGTGCACTGAATTTATTCCAAAGAACAATTTAACATGAATCCCTCAGTTTGGATGCTTCTCTCTTTCTCTCCTTCTGTTCCACTATGGACTCTGCTGGAGGATACCTGTGCCAACATTCCTTGCACCATGGCAATTTCCTGCTCTGGGAATTCCTTGAAATGACTTAGAACGGTGTAACATTACTAAGCCCATTGCTTTCATCCCACAAAATGAGAGAGACCCCTCTCAAGCAGGTGGAATTCCCTGTTTATTGTAACGTTTATTAGCTGGAACCATCCACAGGCTGCCTATATTTAATTCAGCACGTTCTGCTTTGATTCACTGGCACAAAATAAAGATCATAAAGCATCGAGGCTCCAAGAGAAATACAGAACTTAATTTTCTGCAAAAAGTCACCCTCAAATGTGGATTTTTGGGCGCACTGGGTGCTGCGAAAGCATTGAAATGATGCAGAGTTGGTAAACCAAGATATTTTGGGGTGCACCAGTTGCCACAGTCGTGTTTGAAGATGCTGAGCAGGCAGCCAAAAGTGTCACTCAGCGACAGCACCCCAGCAGTGCCAATGACACACAAAGAAGAGGAAACAGAATCGGGATCACTAAAAATAGAGCTCTCCTGACAAAGATGCCGGTTTTATGTCTTTTGTAGGAAGGACAGAGCAAGGCTCTGAAGGTGCCATCCCTTCTTGATCTTCTGTGAAAAGCAACCGGGGGGGGGGTGATATTTTTGTTTGGTTTGATGTTTACTTTGAGTAAAAATAAACTGGAATAGGAACACTTGCTGCTTGCTTTGACAGTGGGCATGGTTAGAGAGATAGAGGAAGATGAGAGCACAAGAAACAGCTCTTTCTTTGGGCATCTTAAATCCTGTTATCTGTCGTGGGAATTGTTCTTGGGAATGGTCTTCGGTTGTCAAAATAAAGTGGTTTGGCTTCAAAAAGGAGCCCTCATTGAGACCAGTTTTCCCAGAACATGGCAAGTGAGCCCCAGGCTCTGGTTGCCCAGAAAAGCTGTGGGTGTCCCATCCCTGGAATGTCCAAGGTCAAGGTGGATGAGGTTTGGAGCGACCTGGATGTTGGAGAAGGTGCTGAAAGGCGTCCCAGCCCGCAGCGGGGGGTTGCGACATGATGATCTTTAAAGTTCCTTCCAACCTAAATAAGTTCTTTGCTTTTAGCACTTCTCAAGGCTCTTTTTCAAATCTCACAGCCCTGACACAAGCTCTGACTTTTGCTTGTTTGCCGAGTGTTTTTGAAGATGAGATGCTGAGGATTCAGGGGAGGCTTCTCCAAGCCAACAGATTCTCCAAGCGGCAGATTCCCAAAATAAAGAGACACGGCTCAGTGAGCTCCAGGCTGTTGGAGTCATCTGGTCTTGGAGGGTTTGGTCTTGAATTCCCCTGCCCAGCCAGATGCTGCTTTTTAAAGATTTCCATTTGGAGATTTAAAATGTGCGAGGAGCTGAGAAGCGAAACCAGTGTTTAGAACCAGAAATCTGCAAAAATAGTGTTTGGAATTTGCCAGAGCTTTCAAAAATCTCAGAGTGTGGGATGAAAAGAGGAAGAGAGAAAGGAAGAGAGGGAAGGAAGAGAGGGAAGGAAGAGAGGGAGGGAGGGAAGGAAGAGAGGGAGGGNGGAAGGAAGGAAGGAAGGAAGGAAGGAAGGAAGGAAGGAATCTAAGTCTGCCTCTGAAATACTGCAGGAACCAAAGCAATTTCTCCAGTGAATCATTATTTTTGTGCGAGACCAAAGGGCAGATTTCACCTCCTGGTGTCTCACAGGGGCTGGAGCATGAAACAGATGAGCCTCTACTGCAACACAAAAGGAACTAAAATAGAAAGCAAAGCTCACAAAAATCCACCAATTAAGAGTGAACACAAATGTACCAAGTTATTCAAATGGTGGGGATCCCTGGAGATATTTATATAAATAAACTCACCAACACTTTTTTTCCTTGAGCAAACAGGTTTAATGGAAAGTGGCCCTGGGGCTGTAATGAGAAAATCTTTCATGTCCCTTCCTACCCAAACTTCTATGATTCCATGAACTTTCAGGATCTCTATCAACACTATCCCTGAAGGTTCTTCCATCTATTCCTCAGTCCTCCCCACTCCCTAATTCTAAGAATTATTACTGGGATACAAAAATTGGATTCTTATCTTGCCACTCATTAAAAACCTTAAAGAGCTTCTGTTTTGCCCCTTGGCTCACAGTGATAAGGAACAAACTTGACACATTTGGTTTAAATTGGAATAAGCAGATATCACTCATCCTGATGATATCTCAGAGCATGAGACTGGTCCAGCTGAGCGAGGAACTGGTGACAAGATGTCTGGAAGGGTTTGGAGAGGCTCTTCAGTGCCAGTGTGATGGGTCCTGGACTCAGGGAGACCTTTGAAGTGGATTTTCCCAGATTCTGAGTTAAAGCGAGCACAAAAAAAATCCTCGTTGAGTTCTCTTTGTTTCTCTGAAGGTTTGCACTGCTGAACTCCAGATTGATGAATGTGTTGTTTAAAGAAAGGCCTTTGGATCTGCTGGAGAAAATGAGAAAAAAGCAAAATTGGATTTGAAAACAAAGATGTCCTGTGATCATTTTCTTATAAAACAGATCCATTTCTCCCATCATTAGTCCGGCATCTTTCAGTATTTTCTGGATTGCAACAAAACTGAATTTTTGGCATCCCCAGGGAAAAGCCTCTTCTCTTCTATATTTCATGAGGCTTTGTCACACATTCACTGTGAGTTTCCTCATTTCTGCTTATTCTTGCCTTTCCCACCTGGCCAGGTCCCCCCTGTTTTATCTCTGTCTCCAATGCACAGTTGGAAGTGGAAAGTTCCCTTGTCAGAGTGTTCTGCGGAAAATTACTCAAACAAATTGCTTTCCTCCCAACTTCTCTGCCCAAAACTTCCTAAGAAACATAAACACCGTGAAGAAAGGAACACAAGAATTGCACTTTCACACCAGGGAATCACAACCCTTTTTAACAAAACTCAAATTATTTTTTCCAGTACCGTTTTTGCTGTTGTTTTTGTAGTGTTGCTGCAGTGGCCTTTGGTTTTAGACACCTAAAAATGAGCATAACTTTTAACTATCCATTCACTGGTTTGTATTTTAGCTGATTCACTGTCAAGCAGAATTTTGGGCTGTTCCTCTTCTCCACTGATGGGTTTCTTTCATGTTTTTGCAGAATACCTCATGTTTGACACACCATAGGTTGGACAACACTGATTTTCCAAACATGCAGACTTTCAAACTATTATTACGTTCATAACCTGTGCATTACCCTCAATGTAAGTTATGTTTCTACCAGGACTTCCAAAAAGAGACCAGAGACTTGTCTTTATCTCAAGATAAAGATTTTCTATCAAAGCAAATATGATTTTAGTCGTGCATTGAACGGAACAGCATTAGTGGGCAGAGATTTTCTCTTCTACGCTTTGCCTGGCAGCATGTAAAATAATATTTGTTTCCTTTATTTGAAGAGGAAAATGATCTTATTCACCTTTTTATAAGCTAATAAAGAGAGTAAAACAATGGTACAGTGAGTATTGGAGTTAATGAAATTTATTTCCCTTCAGACTTGTGTCTTGTTAATTTTGAATCCTGTGGAAATATAACCCTTGAGAAACTTTGAGATCTCTGATCTTTTGCCAGAGGGGTCTTGATTCAGATGAATTCAAAAAACTGCAAAGAAAAACACACAGAAAAGGCAACACAGCCACGCACACAGGACAGCCAGGTCATCCCATCTAAATACAGCTCAAAAATACTTTGGGATGGATCAGGTCCTCAGGAATGGGCTGGAGGAACATCCATGGGGCAGGCATCGAGCAAAAACCACCTCCTGCTCTGCCTGCCTGCCTCCCACCAGGATCTCTGGGCTGTGGTTTGCAGTCCTTGAGAGGGGAATGTGGGAATACGAGACTGCAGGGATTGGGGTCCAGATCCAAACATCTCTGTCCTGATGTCCGCACCCATGTGCCAGCTGGAGACCTGTCAGTACAGTCAGCAACGACTTCAGAATTCACAGGATCACCAAATCATGGAATATCCTGAGTTGGAAGGGGCCCAGAAGGAATACTGAGTCCGGATCTTGGTCCTGCACAGGAGAACTCCAAGAATCACCACGTTCCTCAGAACTTTGTCCAAGATTTACGTGGGGCTGTCCAAGATCCTTATCAAAAGGGCCTCTCCAGTGGGTCATTCCGCCCTTTTAAATTCAGTTCTTCCAGCCCCTGGTGCCAACAATCCACCTGAATGATTCTGACTTGGAATGTTCAACGTTTTAGCTGTGGTAGGATCCAGACACGGAGCAAAATCCCACGGCAGTTAAGGACTGGAGGAACAGATTGTTCCTGCTCTGAGCAGTTTGCAAACAGCGCGAAGAGACTTAGACAAGCAGACAGTCCAAACCCAGGTGTAGGGATGCATTTCCCACACGCAACAAGTGTTTTCCATATAGGGAAAAGTTTAAGATTCACCCCTTGCATTTCTTATAAGGTAAAGAACCCAGAAACTTTTATACCCTCCTGGCAGTGATTGGCTCAGTGCCAAGAGGGAAGCATCTATTGAACCTTTTCACTGTCCTTCACATCCTGTACCTCTCCCTATTGGCAGCAAGCCAAATTGTCCCTCCCAAAACATTCAGAATCTAGGAAGGAGCCCGAAGGAAATTAAGGGATTTTTAGAGTGTTTCTAGCAGGGTGTCAGAGGTTTTCTCGGACACCTGTGTGCGGCTTTTCTTTTGTTTTCTGTAACGCTTATTATTTTCTTATTTTTCCTTATTAAACCTTTTGCTTTACAAAACACCTCTGAGGAGCAGTCTCACTGATTAATTTTAGCCACTTCTCTGCAAAGGCTGGACCCTCAGAGACTAATACATTTACACGTGGTTCATTACACTCTGACCACGTTCTAACCCGTGTCACCCAGAGATCTCAGCACACCGTCAATTCCAGTGTCCCGCAGCCATTGCCCACAGCGACCATTAAGTTCCCTCGCTGAAATTCAAAGAACTGAATGTGTGCTCTAAAACAATTTCCAAGACCAGCTGCTCCATCAGCTTCTCAAGGAAGTCCCTGTCCCGAGTTCCCCTTCTTGGGGACAGGAGTGGAATTTGCCTCCTGCTCCTGGGAACTTCCATGGTCACCATGACCTTTCAAAAATAAGCGAGGGTGGCTTTGCAATGACATCAGATCCTGTGGATCCATCCTTTCCTCATCCATGCATTCCATAAGTCTATTTTATCTTAGCGTTCTGGACTGAATCCTCCTTCCCTGAGGATAAATCTTCCTTGCTCTGGTCCAGGAAACTGGGATTTCTGAAGGCTGATTTTACCAGCAAAGGCTTAAATGAAGAGTACTTGGGCAATTTCCATGTTCTTTGCCACCAAAATTCCCGCCCTGCTGAGAAGCAACCCCGCGTTTTCCTCACTCTCCCTTTGGCTGCTGACATTCCTGCAGAAAACTTGCTGCCCTTCATGTCCCTCACCAGATTTAATTCCAGATGGGCTTTGATTCCCCCCTCCAGTTGTATCCATCAACTCTTTTATTGTTTGGTTTTTTTTTTGTTTTTGTTTTTTGTTTTTTTGTTTTTTTTTTTGTTTTTTTTTTTTTTTTTTTTTTTTTTTTTTTTTTTTTTTTTTTTTTTTTTTTTTTTTTTTTTTTTTTTTTTTTTTTTTTGTTTTTTTTTGTTTTTTTGTTTTTTTTTCTGCAGAGGGAATTACATGGAGATCTACAACACAGGGAACACAATCCCAGCTCCAGAGCCCGTATTTGTTGGTCCATCTCGCCAGGATTTTTGCAGCTTTGCCAGCTTACACCACATATGGAGCCTTTTTCCATGGGAAAACATGGAAATGATTTGTCCAAATAAAGACAGGGAAACCTCACTGCCTGGGGTTTGGAGGCAGACTTGGTTTTGATGTGTCCCACAAATAGGTCACAGGAAAAAAGGAAAGACAGGATGAGGGCTGGAATTGATTTTTCACTATGGGATGGAATGACAGGAGTGGTTTCTTCTGTGTGAATGTTTATCTAAAGACCTTCTGGGGTTTCTGCCAGCTCATATGGAACAAGAAAGATGCCTGTGCCACCCCACATCCCAAAAATGGGGCTCTTGGGAAGAGGAAAGGCTGGGAATTTGAAGGGCCAGGATATTCCCTTTGGTTTTCTTTTTAAATGTCTTGTTAAAAAGAAGCTCTGATTCATAATTTTTCATGGGGAAAGATTTTTGTATCAGGACTACAAGGCTCAGTCAGAGTCCTGGGCTCTCTCTGGGGCTTCTCAGAGCCCACCTGATGGGTCACGCCTGGAAATCACATTCCCTTCAGCAGTGACATCACTCACCTGCCTCTTTTCTCTGTAATAATCTTCATTTCCAAATCAGTGACCTTTACTCTTTCCAAAATTCAGCTCCCCAGCAACACAAAGAGGCAAAAGGGTCTTTCCTTTGCCACTCTCCTTTCCACAGGTTGTAAATTTTCTGTTTTCCCAGGATATCATTGCCCAGTATAACTTTTATCAAGGACCATTAACACCTCAGGTTTGGAAAATCACTGAATTTAAGATTTTTGAACACTGATTTTATGTTGCTCATATTTTTTTTTTTCCCAGTTCTTATATTTCTCCTGGTTATCTTCAGTTTCTCATTAGATCCTGGAGAGAGGAAGCTGTTCCCAGAACACCCAGGACAACAAATCTTCTGTTTTAAAGTATCCAGACCATGGATAACATGTTTGATAACAGGTTTGAAAGCCATAAGACCATTGACACATGGTACACATATAAAATTCCACTGCACACATCCAGGCACTTTCAACTCAGAGAGATTTCCCACAGGAGAACTCAGCTTCTCCTGCTCTGATTTATTCTGATGCCTTATTCCTTTCCATCTCCATTCATCAAGGCTTGAATGGAATAACAGCCTTAATAGATGCTAATTAGCAATATAAACCATCCACTGTGCAGTAACAGCAAAATCAGACTGAAAAAAGCCCTGTCAAAATAATGTTTAGGCCCGATGATTGAAAGGGGGGAAAATGAGGTTGGATTCTTAATACTGGCGTGCAACTGAGAAAGAAAAGAGAAATTATTGCTTTTCCCACGTAAATTATAAGCAATTAAGAAGGGTGGTTAATAAGCCTTGGGACTGGAACCCCTTTGATTTTCCTGTATCAGCTCCTCCTTGTGCTTCAGGGTGCTGCAGGAGCTGAAACACAATTTTTGTGCATTTATTGTCAGCTCTGGTTTGATTTCAAGCAGGGAAGAACAGCCCCAACCAGGACAGATCTCCTGCTGGAAAGGGGAGACACATTCTGGATTCGGCTCAGGGCCTTCCTTTCACAGTGAGTGCAGATGTTTTGCTTTCTCTTGGAGGATTGGTACGTGCTAATTGGGCAAAGAAAAGTAATTAGTCAGGGTGTGTGGGAGGTGATTTGTCTGGATACCACCACGGAGCCTCCCACAAGGATCTGAGGCTGGAGCAGCCCTTGTGAACTCCCCGTAACTGCCTGGACAATTGGCTCACTGCAAACACCTGAAATCTGGGGTGTCTTCCTCCCTCTCCCCAAATCCTTCCTGCTCAAACGTGGAGCTATTGCGGTCCTTTTGGAAAACAGGCAATTTCCAGGGAAAAAGGAGGATCACTTCTGGCCATGCTATGAGATTACATCAGATCATAGGATGGGATTGCAACAGCAATGAAATTATGAACAATAAAGAAATTTTTCACCCACATATTTCCTGGGTTGTGCAGAGAAAACCATTCCATCACACGTGAACTTTACTAGATTTTAAAATATGTTTTATACAGTCAAAACCCACAGAAATTCATTGGTTGAGAGTTCATTGGTCCCAAGTAGCTCAGTTCTTAATATCTGGGTTTTTACTGGATACTGATTTCTTTGCCTCTGATGTTAATTAGGTTCTCATTCTTTGTTCTTTTATTTCTCTTTTCGCAGACCGGGTGTCTCAGACCATGGCAGGGGTGATGGTTGGAATTGATGTTCATTAATGGTCAATAATGACCACTGTCTTTTGTGTATTTTCTGTGCTACTCCCAGTCTGCTGAGATGTTCAGCTCATCAACAATCTGGTAAAACAATCTCTTCCAAAGAAATTTCAATTCCCTTCCCCGTGGGGCAAAGGTGAACAAAACCCCCCTGACTAAAATTCTATAAAAAATTTTGGACTTGGTATCATTTCCAACAGTAGGACCTGAGGGAATGGTCTGAAGTGGTGCCAGGAGAGGTTTGGGTTGGAAATTAGGAAGAGTTTTTCATCAGAGCTGGTTGGACACTGGAACAGCTCCCCAGGGAATGGTCACAACCCCAAGGCTGCCCAAAAGGTGTTTGGAGAAGGTTCTCAGGCACGGGTGGGATTGTTGAGATGTCCAGGACCAGGATCTGGACTCGATGATCCTTGTGGATCCCTCCCAGATCAGGATATTCACCCTGGGAAAGACATTATCAAGTACTATCCCAATGCCCAATGTTTGAAAGCTGAACATGTTCTTGACATGTTCTACTGGGTCATTTTAGAGGAGAAAACCGGGCCATTAACTGAATTTCACTTGTCACCAGGTGATACATGCTGCGTGGGGCCAGCATGTTTTTAGCCCCACGAAGGTGTATCAAGCTCTGGGGGTTGACCAGCAACCTCCCAGAAATGGCTTAAAAGTAATTAGCAAGACAGCTCATCAGAGGTGTTTTGAAAAAGCAAAAAGGTTTAATTAAAGAAGAAAATAACAAACTACACAGAACAAAAGAGTAAAAGCCATGCACAGTGCAGGGAGGTCCCTTGCACCTGCTAAGACACCTCGAAAAAGCCCCAAAAGACTTGGTGCTCTCTCTTAAGTATTTAATGATCTAGGAGGGATTTTTGTCTTGCTGCCCAATAGAAAACATCTACATTCCCTGAGGAACAGCTCAAGGATCCGACTGGTGCCTTTTTCCTGGCACTGGGCCAATTACAGTGAGAAGAGCATGGAAGTTTCTGGTTTTTCTTCCTTAAAAGTTCAGGGGTGAAATTGAAACTCTTTTCCTAATATGGGAACACCTGCTTGGGTGCGAGGGAGCGCTGCAACAACCGGGCTGTCCTGAAGTCCCCTGGCCAAGAGCAGGATCCCTGCTCCAGAATATTTGGATGCCAATCAAAGCGCTGGCCATGTTGCAAGGCTCAGCTGCTGAGATTATTCCGACTTCAGGAAAAACCACAAAATCCCTGTGAATTCGAATGTTCAAGCTCAGCAGAAAAGGAGCAACTTTTCCCAGGTTGGTGTCCACTTTAAAAGTTGTTGGAACGAGGAAATTCCGTGTTCCTGTCTCTCTGTTTATCCGCCTACCTGCCTATTTATGCTGCTAATTTTCCTCAGGAGCTTCAGAGCTCATTTCTGGGTTGCATCATTTTGTGGGGAGCATCTGACACCTCACAGGATCAGAAAAGAAATACCTCCCCCACCATCCAGCTTCTGCAAGCCAGATTTGGGGAGTAGGATTTTAATTTCCTGTAAAACTCAGTGTGAAAACCGCTGGTTCCCTATGTACATGTATAAATAAATATATATATACATATATAATTATCTTAATATATTAATAAATAAAAATATATAAATATATTAATACATATAAAAATGTATAACATATAAAAATATACGTATGTGCATCTGTGTATATGAACATCCACACACATGTATATATAAATATATATAAAGTCTGGCAGGCACTGGAGGAATTTTGGGGGAGGTGTCTTTCTCCTGCAGTGAATGTTTTCCTGGGGAATTCAACCAATTTTCTTCTCTACCATCAAATTCCAGTGTTTCTCTCATGGTGTCTCTAAACTGGATTCGATGTGTCCAGAGGAGATTTTGGTGTCTTCCTGCCTTTCCAAGAACCCAGGAATCAGAGTAAATTCCAACCAAAATTCTTTTGTTATATAATCCTGTTTATGAAAAATTCGTCTACAGATGGTGTTTCTTTTCAAGTCCATCACTGAAAGCTAGAATTATTTTTTCGATTGTTTCTATTTACAAACAACAACAATAACAGCAAAAGATGATTAATTATCATCAGTTATTCTGTAAAACCCCAGATATTTCTGGAAAGACGAAGTTTTAAATACAAATGTTACATAATAGGAATGTCTACAGCAGAACGCATTAAATTTCAAGCAGTTCAAGGCTGCATTTTATTTTGCTCCCCACTGCTCCTAATAACACTCTTTTGTTCCTCTCTAAGCCAATCTTTCTCACTCTTTGTTGGTTTTACATTCTGCAAATGCCTGTGGACAGTTCTGGTCCCCTTAGTCGGGGGTTGGACAAATTGCACGCATTGTTTCCTTTTAATCTCATCTCCCCCCTGACTTCTGAAATGCTCGGAGTTGTTTGTACTCCACCATCCCCAGCAATTCACCAACTCTTTCTTGATATTTTGATGTGCTGAGCCAGCACCATTCCACAGGGGGAGTCAGATGACCCCAAAGCACTCAGTCCTTTCTGTTCAGCAGCAGTTTTGGGGGAGGCACCTCATTGCTGATTGCACCAGAACATCTGATTTTCAGAAAGCTCTTGCACTCGGATATTCCAATTAGAGACAAGGATTGGCCTCTTCTCCCACCTGGTTAATGACAGAACAAGGGGAGATGGCCTCAAGTTGCACCAGGGGAGGTTCAGGTTGGATATCAGGAAAGAAAATATTCACTTGAGGAATGGTGAAACATCAAAACAGGCTGCCCAGGTCGGTGGTGAAGTCACCAACTCTGACCGTGACATAAAAACCTTCACGGTTTTATATTCTCAGCTGGACTTGGGCTCTTGCACCAGCCAAGTCTTTCCATCCACAATGCCTGCCTCAAAGGAAGACTTTATTTTTTTAAGTTAAAACTTGAAATTCATCACTACCCTCACATCAGCTCTGCACTTTTTTTTCCCCTTGCCCGGAGCAGAAAAGGTCCTTTGGCAACGATATTTAAAGGAAGGTGCACACCTGAGGATGCAGAAAGTGCTGCTGCGTTGTTTTTGTTAAGAAAGTAAAATTGGGATGATTCATTTGGTCCAATTTCTTTGCCTTTCAAGACAAACCAGTTTTCCTGGTCTTTTTGTGCACCTTTGTTTGCTGGACTCCCCTCTTTGCCTGGGAGGCACGCAGGGATCTCAAGGATTTGCTGCTGGTTTCGAAAATGAAGGATGGAAGAAATCCAGGATCTGGGATTTGATTGCAATGGCAATGAGCTATGACCAAAACATTCTTGTGAAAGAGGAGTGGAGCAGTTATTGCTGAGAGTTCCTGCTCTGAGAGATGAGGATATTTCCACTACCAGCAGTACCCAAACACTGCAGGGCTGCATAAAACGCTCTCAATAAAAGACATCATCTCAAGGAATTTGCGGCATAAAAGTTATGAAGCCTCACATGAATTAGGGAAAAAATGGTGCAGTAAAAAGATTGTTATGGGTTTAACTGCTGCAGCTGCTGCTTTTTTTTTTCCTTTTTTTTTTTTTTTTTTTTTTTCTTTC
>VXBN01006036.1:89316-101462 GCA_013397395.1 Sinosuthora webbiana
TTTTTTTTCTTTCCCTTGTTGTCTTTTTTAGGTTTGAAGAGGATTTCTGAGTTTGAGAACCACAGAACTGATGGGTTTGGCAAAGACCTCCAAGATCATCACATCCAGTCTTTGACCGAGTGCCACCATGGCCACTGAATCCTGTCACAAAGAGCCACATTTATTCATTTTTTGAACTTAGCCCATTGATCCAGCCTGTCCAGGTCCCTCTGTAGAGCCTTCCATGCCACAAGCAGATGGATTTCAATCCCGACACTGGCATGGTGCCCCTGGGCTCACCCAGGTTTTATCCCCTTCAAACCTCGTTTAAAGCCCTCAGTCGGCCCCAAAACTCATGTCTCAGAACCATTTTCCCCCTTGAGACAGGTGAGACCCACCTGTCACCAGCAGACCCAATGCCTGTAAAACATCGGAAAAAAGCCAAAATTCCACCTGAGCCGGGTTGATCCTGTGGAAAAACAAAACTCCACCTGAGCCAGGCGTTGACAAGTGGGAGGGGCACATCATCACTGCCAACATGGATAACCAATAGTGGGTGTTAATTCCGGGGTGGGACCAGACCAGGGAGATTCCCAGGAATGTCTCCCTCACAGGGAAGGCAGCAGAATTCCCTGTGGGATGGCTCTGGCCAGCAAATAAGTTGTCAGGAGTGGGATTCGAACCCACGCCTCCAGGGGAGACTGCGACCTGAACGCAGCGCCTTAGACCGCTCGGCCATCCTGACCCCTGGGAGCTGTCCTCCCGCTCCTGAAATTCCTGGGAAATTGCTTTCTATCGGGTGTGTCCTTTTGGTGTGTGGAGTATTTCCTTGGGCAATCAGGATTCTCCACTGGGAAGCAAAGAAGAGCCTGAACTCTGGAACTGACAGGAGATCACAGCCAGGTAGGGGTTGGTCTCTTCTCCCGAGTAACAAGGGATAGGAGAAGAGGAAACGGCCTAAAACTGCGCCAGGAACGGTTCAGATGGGACATTAGGAAAAAGTTCTTTAGTGAAAGGTGTGGGAATGGGCTGTCCAGGGGAGTGCTGGGGCCACCAATCCCTGGAAGTGTCCAGAGCTGTGTGGATGTGGCTCAGGGATGTGGTGTGGCAGTGAACACCGTACTGGGTTAGTGATAGGCCTCGGTGGTCTCAGAGGTCTTTTCCAAGTTTAATAATTCCATGAAAAGGCTCGACGCTCTCCCTGTTCACACCTACAACTAAGTTAACAATCAATTAAGAGGTTAACAATTAGCTTAGGGTGGGCCTAACCAGTGCAAATACCAAAAAACCAGCTTAATGAAGGAGGTAAAAACTCCAAAGAACCCCGAGAATCAGAATAAAAAAAAAAGAGATATAATAATTTCTGGCATATCCCCTTACCTCTGCCAGCTCCTTTTTTTCTTTATTTCTTTCTTTTGATTTTTTTCCTTTCCTGCAGAGTGCTGGAATTTGTCCAACAGACTTTAGATGAATTGACAGTGGCATATGCATGAGCTGATGGCTGCGAACAGCAACGAGGCTTTCCCCTCCTGCAAAGCTCGGTGCAACTCCCCAGAGAGGATCTGAGCAAGGTCATCTCTTCCCTTTGAAGGTGGAAGCAGCAGGACTTCGCAGTGTCCAGAAACAGGGCTGAGGAAATTCAGTTTCAATTGAAAAGAGAGGAGATTTTGTTCCAAGAGAAAGGGAAATTGAGGTAAGCGACAAATCTTCCAGATTTTTGTGGCTCACAAAATATGTCTGAGAAAGAGAAAGCCACGGAAAATAAATTTCACCCTTTATGCAACAGATGCTGGGGGGGTTGGAAGTGGATCTTTAAGGCTTCTTCCAGCCCAAACCAGTTTGGATTCTGTGATATTTTAAGGAGGTTTTGTGGTAACGATCCATGGTCCCGGACAGTGGTGAGGGTCTTCACAGGAGAAGAGAGGTGACATTTACAGAGACAGACGGGGAGAGGGCTCAGAGCATCCAAGGTCCCTTCCAGCTCAAACCATCCTATGATTCTATAATTCCCTATAAAACCCCATTTTAGAGGATTTTACATGGAAACCCTTATAACTGTACCGTTACAGATGAAAACTTCGGCGTCCCTTTTAACTTTTATCCAGCAGAAGAATTTCCCGAGCTTGTAAGGGAAAGAGTTGCGGGAGGTCCATAATTATCAGCTGCTTCTTCCCGCCGTTCCTGGCTGATGGGAAGTCGTTAGTCTCGAGCCCTGGCTAATGGGCCACGTTAGAGACACAGAGGAGATTTTGGCACTACGAATTCGCAGCATCGGTGCTCTCTCGATGCAAAGCCCTGTGTTGCCACTGCCCATCACAAGGATGTGGCCTCAATGACAATGACCCTTTGCCCTGGGAGGCGTCAGTGGCAGAGAAAGGAATCAAACTCCTGGGAACTGAGCATCAACCTGCTGCCAAAGCAATGTACCTAATTTAATGTATAAATTAAATAAATTATATAATTATAATTTTATACATAATAATACGATTTTATATAATTATAAAATGAATTTATAAATTTAAACCTCGTTAAATTTTATAAATTTCAAGGCAGAAATGGAGGAAAAGGGCAGGAGGGCAAGCCAGGGGCTTCTGAGTTGGCCTAAAGGACATCCTGGCCAACCCCTGTTCCTCGAGCCCCTTCGGGCCTGGTGGCATCTGGGTGTGGGTGGCCACGGGTGAGTAAGGAAGGTGTTTTGCAGAGCTCCAGCTGGTGAGGCATGAGCTGTGCCAGGCTCGGAGTGGGAAACACAATGCCAAGGTGTTTCCATTGGGGAAACATTCCGCATTTGGATTGCTTTGTATGAGAATAAACAGACGGCACGAAGGAAGCTGCCAACTCCCCATCAACACCGCGTCCTTTTAAGGCTTTTTTTTTTTTGCTTTTTTTTTAACAGCTTCACAGACTCCCAGGGAAGATCGTGTAGCAGTTTTGAAATCAATGAGGCATTTGCCATTTCCCTCTCACCTTGCCTGCCTTTGGGTTGGCACAGCTCCACGGCTCAGCTTTTATGCCTGTGGATCTCTCTTGCTCTGTCGTTAAAACAAACGATGCTTTGGCTCATTCCGGCTTGGGAAAGGAGAAGGGGCAGGAAAGTCTCGTTCACTCATCTTGGCAGATGAGTCACGGACTCAGAAGGAGATTTTGGAGGATTGGGGCAGCCACCACCTGCTAAGAACGAGGGCAGAGCCTCACTCCAAGGCCGGGCGCCTTGAGGAGAGCTCCTTCACCAAAGGTCACTCATCCAGGGGGACACCTCCAGGATTTTATGCCCCCATCCCATGTCCTGCCTGTGGGATCTTCAAGCAGAAGAGGCCACAGCTCTCATTTCCCATGTGAGAAAGGATCCTTGATGAGATTGTCTGCTACTTCGTCCAATTCCATCTTCGCGGATTCACAGAATGGTTTGGTTCAGAAGGGAACCAAAGATTATCTCTAAGATTATCTTTCTACCTCCTTCCATGGGCAGGGACACCTTCCACTGGACCAGGTTGCTCAGGGCCCCTTCCAGCCTGGCCTGGGACACTTCCAGGGGTGGGGCTTGAAACCCTTCAGGACTGGGGACTCCACCACATCCCTGGTCAGGTTGCTCCAGTGTTTGATTGTTCTCGCTGTAAAAGAATACAAATAAAATATTCCTTATCTCAAGATGGAACTTTTGATGTGTCCACATTCGACGCAGGCTCCCGCTGCTTGGCAGAGATTTGTGACTCTAATCAATGTTTATTAAGGGAAATTTTAGTTCAGAAATCTCTTATTATTATTATAACTTGAGGCTGGGTGGAGGAAGGGTGTTCATTTCTTTAATTTTCTAAGCCGCGGAGGGCTTTAAGTGCTCATCAAAAAGTGCAATTAAATCAAAACCGCTTGCTTAAAAGTATCCAGGGTCTTATCTGCGTGAGAAGAAAGGGAGAGGCTGCTTGGCCACAGCCTGGGGTGTTGGACGGGGTTTAAAATCACAGCCTGTGTAAACCAAGCTGTGGAGAACTCTCCTTTTGCAATTAAAAAAAAAAAAAAAAAAAAAAAAAAAAAAAAAAAGAAGAAAATGAAAAAAGGTTTTGTACATGGATTTGTACCTGAGCCCGAAGTGCCAGAGGCAGCTGTGTGCGGTCCGTCTGAAAGTGACCAGGGCGCTGGGATGTCACTGCCAGGCTCTCAGAGAGGAGCGGGGACAGCAGCGTCGCTGTGTCTGTCCGTGAGCATTGCTGCCCTCTCCTGGCTCCAAAGCAAACAAAACCAGGAAAAATCGGCTCGGGAAGGATGAGGATGGCAGCAGGGAGCGCAGGGATGGATGCAGGACGGGTGAGACCTGCAGAGATTGCCGCTGCTTTTGGGGGAAATGGGGTCATCCACGCTGCCTGCAGATGTCACCCCAGGAAATCCCGGCCACCGGGGTTCTGCTGACCAGCTCTGTCTTCCCGGTGGTTTTGTCACTCTGAAGGGGTCACAGTCATGGAATGGTTTGGGTTGAAATGGACCTTAAAGATCACTTCATTCCAACCCCCCTGCCATGGGCAGGGACACCTTCCACTATCCCAGGTTGCTCCAAACTCCGTCCAACCTGGCCTTGGACACTTCCAGGGGTGGGACAGCCACAGCTCCTCTGGACAAGGCAAGGCAGGATCTCTCTGCAGAGGACTCCAAAGCTACTTTCAGCTAGAGGAACAGGTGTTTCGAGTGTTTCCCCATGAAGCTCAGACCTTCTTTGACATTCCACATATTTGCTCAAGGTTTTTCTCCCCCATAAAGCAGTGGGGCTTTGCTGTGACTTCCCCAGAGCCCAGCAAGGGACGTGGAGCCTTTCTTCTGCCAGCAGCCCCTGCCTGCCCTAGAACGGGTGTCTCAGAGAATCCCAGAACGGGTCAGGCTGGAAGTGACCATGGTGGGGTCACCTGGTGCCACCTCTCTGCTCCAGTGGGGCCATCCCAGGGGCACAGGGTTGTGTCCAGATGGTTCTGGAATGTGTCCAGTGAGGGAGACTCCACACCCTCCCTGGACTATCTGTTCAGGGCTTGGTCACTGCACAGAAGTTTTTCCTCATGTTCTGGTGGAATTTTCTGGGCATCATTTCCTGCCTCTTCTCCTGTTGCTGGGCCCCATGGAGCAGAGACTGGCCCATTCTCTGACCCCTCCTTGCAGATATTGCTGGACATTGATGAGATTCCCTCTCAGCCACTTTATTTGAGACTGAACACGTTCAACTCTCTCAGCCTGACCTCATAAAAAAGATGTTCAAGTCCCTTCATCATCTTTGTTGCTGTCTTTTGTTCTTCTCTCTTCACTTTCTCTGCTGCTGAACCTCTACAGCTGCAGGTCCAGGTCAAGAAGACCAAGTTAAAGAGCTGGCACATGTTCTTAATCCCAGACTCAAAGTGTTTTAAAAGGGATTTGGTCCATATGGACAAAGTCTCACCCTCCTTTTCACCCTCAAACCAGGGATTCACATCCCTGGCACCTCCTGGGACTTGTCTGGCCTGATCAAACTCACAAACTAGGCCAGAACACCAACAGGGAGAGGTTGGCAGGAAAAAAAAAAAAAAGACCTTTGCAAAACATCCTGAGAGTTTAGCTTCCAGTGATGGAAACGTGGAAGTCTTATTTGGGTCTGACAAGCTGTTGGCTCAGAAAAATCCTGCATTTGCTGAACTGTTAACACGAGTCTCCAGGAAGATGTGCTCGGGTTTCTAACTCACGTGGCACCTTCACATGGAGCCTCAGGAAGAGGATCATCCCAACCTTTTCCGTGGGAACAAGGTTACCTGGAGCACTGCTGTGTGTGAGGGAGAGGGACAAAAGTGTCCTGTTGTGGTGACAGGATGTCCCCCGGCAATCTGTCCCTGAATTTAGTGGGGTGATGATTAAATATTCACAACATTGGCTTAGCAAATGTTACCTCTGTTGGGGGCAACCTGATTAATTCCACTTTGGAAACCCCTCAGCTGAAATCCTCTCCCTCCCTTTTCCTTCACAGAGAAAGAAATAAAACATTGGGAAATAAGCAACCACTTCCATTGACCATCACTTTTTCTCCAGTCAAGAAACAAATGAAAAATATCTCCCCTACCCCCCACTTGAACCCTGCTGACTGCAGACCAGTCCTTAGAGAAGAGAGATCTTTAAAATAGAAGAGATAAGTCATAACTAATCACATGAAGAATGAAAGGAAAGCTCTGAAAAATGAAAAGAATTTTCTAAAAAATAAGGAAAGCTTCCAAAATCTATTAAGGAACGTTTAGATCCTGAAGACCTTTGTGTATGAAGCTGTGGAGAGCCTCCATCTCTGGATGAGTCACATCTCCAGGCAATCAACTTCATACTTCTCCTTTCCAAGTGCCTTTCCAGGAAGGTGTCTCCACCAATCCCAAGCACAACTCCTTCCAGCACAACTGCTCCTTCCAGCAGCTCGGAAATGAAGAGAGGAAATCTCTTCCTGCAGCAGACAGGAAGACTTGGAAGAGCTGCAGAGCTGCCCATGCCTCGCCGTGGGTCAGCTGAAGCCAAACCCTTCTCCCTCTGGGTTTTCTCCTGTACTCACCAACCCCCAGCAAATGCCAGGAGCTGCTGTTCCTGGCGGTGCAGCCAACAGTCGTGATTCCTCGGAGCTGAAAATAGGACGGTGCTGGCGGCAGCTGATGCTTTTGCTCACAGCTCCCAGCTGAGTGGGCTACCTCCAAAAAAAGCAGATGGCCGGGGAGGAACTCCAGCGATTTTGCTACAAAGCAGCTAAAAGTCCCCCTTCGCCCACAGCTCTGAGAGCTCAGCATTTCATGACACCTAGTGGGCAAGGCAGGCACAGTGACTTGTGCGGAGAGAAAGCCTCGGGAAAAAAAAAACCCCACAACAAATAGATTGGCCCCGGAGAAATGCAGGTATGGAATTAAATAGGAGAGTAAAGAGAGCTGATTTCCTTCCTTGTAAGAGTTACAGCCTCAGCAGTAACTCCAGGGGGAGACAGGGAAGAAAAACAGTGTTATGGAGAGGGCAAGTGATTTGAGAAAGATCAAACATCAGGTTAGCTCAATAAAGGCAATCATATTCAACCCCAGCCCTCCTCAGCCTCAGTCTGTCCTGTCTCCTGGCTGGAAGGAAAACTGAACTCTCTGAACAGGGACATCACCCAGAAAGTGCCAAAGAAAGGAGAAAATTTCCTAAGAGGAACTTGTGGATCTACATGTCAAAATCAGGGGGAGAAACCAGGAATGTTACCTCACAGCTAAAGTGTGACACTGGGACACATCACCCGAGTGTGGGATGTGGAATCCTCATGGCAGGGAAGATATTGAGGGGCTGGAACATGTCCAGAGGAGGGAACGGAGCTGGGGAAGGGTCTGGAGAACCAGGAGCAGCTGAGGGAGGCTCAGCCTGGAGAAAAAGAGGCTCAGGGGGGACCTCCTGGCTCTGCAAAACTCCCTGACAGGAGGGTGTAGACAGGTGAGTGTTGGTCTCTTCTCCTGGGTGACAAGTGACAGGACGAGGGGAAATGGCCTCAAGCTCCATCAGGAGAGGTTTAGACTGGACATCAGGAACAAATCCTTCACTGAAAGGCTGGTCCAGCCCTGGAACAGGCTACCCTTGGAGTCACGGTCCCTTAGATGTGGCACTTGGGGACATTGTTTCTTGGTGGCCTTGGCAGTGCTGAGTTAAGGGTTGGACCTGATGACCTTCGAGGTCTTTTCCAACCTAAATGATCCTCTGATTCCCTGTTTCTGTGTTCCCCCATTGTGCTTTAGAGACAGACTGCAACAAGTTAAAATCACCTGCCCATTCAGTTCTTAAACCGTTTTATATTCATCTTCCCTACTCCAGACAGTATCATTAGGACGAGGTGCCCAACTTCACTAAAATCCCAATTTCCCTCAATTTCCTTGAAAGAACTCACCTCCAGCCATTTATTTGGAGGAATCTGTCAACGTCTGACCAGACGAAATCCATCTCCATGGACCAGAGCATCCCCACTTACCTGCCCAAGGTTTTTGCAAATTTTAGCACAGGGTTATTCCGGAACTCAATGGATGGGGAAAAAAATGGGTGAATGCAAGAGGGATTTGCAGGTCTGTGGTTCTCCAGTGTTTTGCAGTTGAGTCTGAGTGGACAGATTAACCCTGAAGCTCCCAGAGAGGCTTCTGAAGCCACAGAGGATGAAATCAGAGCTGAGGTAATGTCAGTTTTTGAGGTAATACCAGTTTCATTCTTTAAGGACCACACTGTGTGTTCATCACATCCTGGTTTTTCTATTTTCTGCCTTTTTTTTTTATCCCTGTGAGTGTCTCTAAACACCCTCTCTCCCTTTCCAGTGGCTCACACATCCCCCCTTTTCCTTTCCTACTGAGAGAATCACTCGCCCCATTCTCCATCCTTCTGTAAGGAGCAAAGAGCATTTACTCAAGTTACAAAATGCATTTTTTTTTTCCCTTGCCCCAAGATTTTTCCCAAACCACCTACTTGGGAGAATCCCAGGAGCTCCTTTTTGCTTTCAGTGATTACCTCAGTGATTGCTGCTGTGTTGTCTTGCTTTGCTTTCCTGGCTGTTCCTTCCCAGAGCTGTTTCTGCTCCAGGTTTTCTGAGTCGTAGAGGAAAGGAAAAAAAAAAAAAAATTAAACAAAATAACTTCTTCCTTTGAGCCAAACACAAATTAGGCAACTGAGCAGACAGAAATGCTCACTGGTCCAGGGGAGAGTGGATTTGTAATCTAAATTACCGTGGAAGAAAAGCATCATACTCCCTCTGTTCTCTAATTTAAACATTGTCTCCTGTTCTTCCCTTTTTGTTTGACTAATTTAGTTGCCTTTGGTCTAAGGGCAAGGAAATCTCATTTGCATACTGCAGAGGGCATTAATTATGAGTTCTTTTACCTCAAGCCCTGCTCCTCCCGCACCGACTGGGAGCCTCAGCCTGACTGCAGCCCTGGCTCCTGCGAGGGTCGTTAATTATTGAGCCCGTTGAGCTACACCTGAACATAACGAGCTCAGGGATGAGCTGTGTCTCCCGGGGGCCTGGCTGCAAGGAGAGGACGGGCAGTGGGGAAGGGGATGAGCCACAGCAATCCCAGTTTAGGAGAAGGTGCGACTGTGAGAAGGACAGAACAAGTGCCGACAGAGTCACAGAACCATGGAATGGTTTGGGTTGGAAGGGACCCTAAAAATCACCCAGTTCCAACCCCCTGCCATGGGCAGGGACACCTTCTACTGGACTAGGTTCCACAGTCTAAATTCCAGATCTGCAGCTTCTCTGGAGAGCTTGTTCCACCCTCACAGTAAAGAATTTTTTTCCGAATAAAGAATTTTTTCCTAATAGCTAACCTAAAGGTACCAAAATTTGAAATAACTTCCCCTTGTCCTCGATTATTGGGATTTACTGGGTGGTGAGGCACAGGTTGCCCAGAAAATTGTGGATGCCCCATCCCTGGAAGTGTCCAAGGCCAGGCTGGACGGGGCTTGGAGCAGCCTGGGATAGTGGAAGGTTTCCCTGCCCTTGCCATGGGGGTTGGAACAAGATGGTTTTCCAAACCCTTCCAAGCCAAACCGTTTTATGGTTCTGAGACTGGAAATGCCCTAATTCTGACCGAGATTCCCCATCACACAAAGCCTGGAGTCACTAGATCCAGGACTCCAGCCAAGATCTCCTTTTGGCTCTGCCATGGCAGGGGGCTGATGAGACTCCAGCATAAAACACTCAGAGAAGGTGTTCCTCTGTTAAAAATTAGCAGCTCTGGCCTCCCCTGATGCAGAACTGGCTTTATGATAAATTTATTTTTCTAGAATAGGGTAATCCTGTGTGAATTTCCTTCACCTGTCTCATCCCCTGGATTGTCTAAGACTGGGCGAGCTTATCAAGGCACAAAATCCAACCAAAGAAAGGTATCACTCCAAAAGTATAATATCCCAAGCCTTGGAAAACTTCACTTGAACTCTTCCTCCAGAACTTGGGATGAACTGCAGCCTGCTTGGCTCCCCTTGGATTAACCAGACCAGATGGATCACCTGAAGTTTATTTTGTAGGACTGAAGAATATTCAAGCTCTTCCCTTTCTGGAGAACACCTGGGCTCTGGTTCTTAAATCCTTCAGAGCTGGTGCAGAGTGGATGAGCCTGGACTTTAGGCTGAACCTGGGACCCAGCCTGACCCAGAGTGTGGATTTCTATTTTCTGCTGCAGGTCATGACAGATTTTAGCCCCTTGGGAAAACCCCCTAATCTAAAATATTCCCTCTTGGAGCCTTGCTCAAAGCCATTTGCAAGACAGCTGGAGATGGATGGAATTGTCTTTAGAGGCCATGTGGAAACCCCCAAATATAAGAGGATCTGCTCTTCCTGTGCTCCACTCTCCTCATTAGGAAGTTCCTCCTGGAGGTGCAGAGCTGCATTTTTGGTGTCGATGACTCCTGCCAGTTCTCCTCCAGAAGATGGCAGGAGGCTGGATTTGCTCTGTGATGTCTTTTGGCACTGGCAGCAAGCTGGGGATGTTATTTACAGGAGTTTGCTGTGACAGTGCAGGGAGGGCTGCGGGACATTTGCCTGTGATATAGCAGTGGAATTTAAGGCTCTTCTGTGTTTTATTTATGGCGTGTTTCCAGATGCTGGGCACAGAAATAATTTGCTTAATAAATAATGTAAATAAAAAGACATCCAACGCCTTGTGCTTGCAGCCCAGACAGCCACACACGGAGTGACAGCCCGCCAGGGAGCTGGGGGCTTTGGAGCAGTGCTGTTTTCATGGAATCCTTCAGGTTGGAAAAGTCCTTCAAGATCACCTGGTCCAATTTGTGACTGAACACCACCACACCCCCCAAACCACATCCCCAAGTGCAGTGCCTACTCATTTTTGAACACTTGAGGGGTGATAACTCCACCATTTCCCTGGGCAGTCCATTCCAATGTTTAACCAGCCTTTCAGTGAAGAAATTTTTCATAATATCCAACCTGGATCTCCTCTGTCACAGCTGGAGGGGTTTTCCCCTTGTCCTTTTCTGGGGGAAGAATTCAACCCTCACCTCACTCAGCCTCCTTTCAGTGGTTGTAGAGAGCAATAAGGTCTCCCTTGAGCCTCATTTTCTCCTTTTTAGGGTCTTCCTCGAGCCGTTACTGTAATGAGTGATCAAGGGTTGGACAATTCCCTTTTCCAGGTGTTTTCCTCTCTTTCCAGAGCCCCATCGAGTGTCACAGGGGACAGTGAGCAGCACGTTACCCACAGTGCTGGGTGATGTGATTTCAGTATCTTCAGGCACCAGAGTTAACCTTGGGGAAATTATTCAGGGCACTAAAATCTGGGAATTCGGATTTACATTGTCAGGCACTGGAACAGGCTTCCCAGAGAAGTGGTGGAGTCACCATCCCTGGAAGCGTTCAAACGGGTTGTAGTGGTGTTGACACTTGGACTGGATGAACTTAGAGCTCTTTTCCAACCCCAGCAATTCTGTAATTCCATGATTTGGGTGTAGGAAGGAGTGGGGCTCCTCTTGTCTCTCTGTCCTGTTGACCAGCAATATGTAAATGTACAGCTTGGTTGACTAAAGTTTCAATAAATTCAGTGCCAAGGCAGCTGAATCACACTCAGGCTGTAGAGAACTGGATGATCTTGAAGATTTTTTCCCAACCCAACCCGTTCTGTGATTTATCTCATCCTAAACCAGACGTGGTGCACTTTGTCGGGTGATTCACACTCTAAACTCCATTCAGTTTGTTCATTGGTTTGTCTTAAATTGTAATGAGAATGAAGATAATTAAATTAAGATGACTAAGTTACAGACACCCCAAATTATGGAGATGAATCCCAGTCTTCTCCCGTGCCTCAGTTTCTCCACGGGAAGAATTTAATTAATTAAATTCTTATTTTCTTATCTTATGAGGCTAAATAAAAATATCAACATATTCAACAGCAGAGGGAATGAGGTCAGTATTCCTCTTTTATGTCTTCATGGATTGAAATGGCTGGTTGGGAGAACACACCAGGTCTGGCTAAGATTAGACAGATAAAAAAACATATTTAAGGCATGTTTAAGGAGATTTTCCTCCTCACATGGGGCATTCTGGATGGAGTTCCAGAGTAGAGTTTTTATTCCCTTCTGTCCCCTTGGAAAGAACACATTTTCTCCATCCATAAGGGTGAAGAAAGAGTCGTGTCAAGAGCAGAGTGACAGTGGTAAATGGATAAAAAATGTTTTTACATGAA
>VXBN01006036.1:103500-118768 GCA_013397395.1 Sinosuthora webbiana
TTTTTTTTTAACATTTAGTGTCTACTCTGGAGCCTTTCTTCTTCTGTTTGAGGTAAACATTTAAAGTTCCAACTAAAGGAGGAATATTCAGTGCAGCTACTGGATTTTATACCCAAAATTCCACGCCCCACTGGCTCCGGAGGAAGATTTTGGTAACCCAGTTCAGATGGAACCCTTTACATAAAAAACTCCAGAATAATTTAGGCTGGATATCCTCTTTTGAAGTAACCAGTCCAAAAACCTGTTCCAAATAGGGCCAAGCAGTTCAGGTCACCTGATTTCCAGTCAAAATTTTAGTAATTTTAGTATCTCTGAGAGCTGGGATCCATCTTCTCTTGATCCTTCCCTTAGGGAGTTTCACGCAATAACAAGATTTTCCTTCACCTTGACTGTGGGCACATTTCCTGCTCCCAGCTTCCCCTTGTAAATCCTTGTATATCCACCTTTCCCAACCTCCAGTGTCTTTTTTGAACTGGAGAACCCAAAAAAAGGATAAACTATCTGTACTTCTTTTTCTTCCCTTCGGCAGCAGGAGATCAGTAACGTGCCTGAGCCTTTCCAGGTTTAATCCTATTCCCTGAGTCAAGGCTGTGACAGGAGAAAATGTGACCAATTCCTGGTGTCTTCCCTGCCCCTCCGGCCTTTCTCTGGTGCTTGGCACTGAACGGCAGCTTCTGTTGACAGCAGCGTCAGAAAGGCCAAACACCTTTTGAGATCTGTTTATAATTAATTGGACGCTGGTATTGCGAGCCACTTTAATTATCACTTGGCCCCTCTGATACAGGTTACAACCTGAAGGAATTGAAATTAATGGGTGGCCTGAGCACCACTCATCAGCGATCAGCAGAAGCCACGGGATGTGTCAGAAGCAGTTTCCCTCACAGTGTGAAAGAGAGGGAAGGGAAAGTTCAGGCTTTAAACTTCCATTTCAATACACTTAAAAGCCAGATTAGAATGAAAGAGGTGTTGTTGTTTTTTTTTTTTTTTCTCTCAGCTTGAAACCTGAATGCAGAACAAAATAATTTGATTCCACACTTGAAGGCGCGTCCCACTGAGTTATTCAGTAATCACAACACATTTGCTGTTTTTCCTTTTGCTTTCGTGGATACACACGTGGAAGGAAGGGTGTGGGGACTGCCTGAAATCAACCTGGGCATTGGAGGAGCTGGCAAAGCTTGACCCATTCTCTGTTCCCAAACCACCCCATCCAGGTGATGGAGTGACTCCACTGAGCCTTCTGCAGTGGCTTCAAAGCAGTGTGCATGTGGACGTGGAGAAATGTTCATTTTCCCCCCAGGGGGATGGAATCAGGCACGTTCATGTTGCTCTTTCCACCATTCTGAAGTATCCAGGCTGTTTGTTTAGCCCAGGCTCAGCTAATTCCAAACAATAACTTGTCCAGGAGGACTGACAGGGTGTTTTATGGAGCCTCTCTGCCAAACTCTTCCTCTCTGAGCAGTGAAGGGTGAAGGGTCTTCTTCTCTGGGTGACTAAAAGCCAGAGGGAGAGAAGAGCAAAACTGGTGGCAAGTGGAAAGCCCAAGATGGTGGAAGAAATTCCTGTTGGATGAAATCCCTCGACAATTAAATGTTTGTATGCTGCAGACTTCTGTCTTGAGGGAGAAAAGAGTCGATTCAGCCCTTGGACTTGTGCTACCTGGATTTAGAAATCAGATCATCCCAGGGGAGAAGAAAAAATTCCTCTCCCCAGTCCACTGTCCAGGAGACCAGGGCACTTCAGCAACCGCCTGTGGCAAATGTCCATGCCTGCCTCCATCTACTCCTGCCTCTGTTTTAGGCAGACTGTGATTAAAAATCAGCGTGAAACAGCTCACAGATCACCCAGATAAGCCTAAACAAGCTGATAGAATCACCTCAGGCCCTGAGAAATGTGTTTGAAGGGTGTTGCTGACATCAGATCATCACCCACGGCATGGATGTGCCAGGGTGGGAAGTTTGGTCGCTGTGAACGCAGCTCCAGCCTGGTGGGACTGAGCAGCTGCCAGTGCCAGACCAGTAACAAACCCAGGACCACAAAGTCATTTGTTAAAGCTGGAAAAGACCTCCAAGGTCATCCATGCCCACTGAACCACATTGTGGAATGTCATTTCTACTCATTTTTTGAACAATTCCAAAGATGGTGACCCCAGAACTTCCCTGGGCAGCCTGTTCCAATGCTTGACGACTCTTCCAGGGCAGAATATTTTCTAATATTCAACCTAATTTTTCCTGCTATCCAGCTCATCACTGGGCTGGTGCTATGGACAGCTCACACAGCACAGGGCACTGCATTTCTATTTCCTGTTTTTCCTTCTTGAGAAGACCAAAATTTCTTCTGCCAACAGTTTAAGGGATGTTTTGGGGAACACTCAGGCTCCAAGGGCTGAGTTTTGAGTGAAAATCAGAATCTGAGAAGACAAAAGATGCTGCTGTGCAGTGAGGAGCTGACCACTTTGCTCCTGTGATATGGAAATAGCTGTTCTTTGTTGCTGCTCTCTCCGTTGGCCTGAGCAGAAACGCTGGAAATACAGCTGGAATTATTTGTGCTTATATAATCAAGCCACATCTATGCAAAATTGCCTCTTAATGACTCATCACAGCGCACTGTTTGTCTTCCCCTGCCAGCCAGCTGACTGAGAGGAGTTGTTAGACCTCAGATTCCTCCCAGGCAGGCTCTATAAACATTTGAGTTTTATTAGCTGCTTATAAATTATATCAAAATACATCAGGCACCCATGGCAGGGACGGAACGGCGATTGCGACACGCAGTAAATAACGGGAGCATGGGATGAAAACAGATACGTACATTTTAAGGCGCACCTGAGGCGCATTAGAGCCATTGCGTAATATGTTTTGACTTAATAAGAAGATGCACTTTGCGCGAAGACGGCGCTTAAAGTGGCTTTCCCTGACTGATTTATGAAATGTAAATGTTTACACATCCGCCGTGCATCCTGGGGCTTTCCAGGAGTGAAGTCAAAACAGCCTCGGGGGGTGGGAATACATTTCACTGGGTACGGGAAAATCCTCCTCTCGCTTCCACTGGCGCACCCCTCTTGGCCAAGCTGGAATTGTGATGAGATCGAAATGGGGCTCAAAAGAGGCAAAATAGATGCGCACAAACTCAAAATGCACTTTTCTTCTCAGATGACAGACACAATAATGAGATGTTTGAGCAGCTTCTGAAGGGAGATGATGGTTTCCCTGGTGTTTGATTCCATAGAGATGCAATGACCTTCCCCCCCAAGAAAGGAATGAAAAGAAATGGTTTGTGGCTGTAAAATCAGACATTATGTACATGATTGTGTGCATAAATTATACATATATATAAATATGTGTATCCCCAGGGAGAGGGTGGATGTTTTCACCATTCCTGAAAACATTTTTAAAATGAGTAGACATGGCACTGGGAATAAGTTCTAGTGGGAATGGCGGTATTAGGTTGAAAGTTAGACTTGATCTACAAGGTCTTTTCCAAATTAAGGATTCTCTGACTCTATATCCTAAGTCAGAGAGACAATTCTCGAAGGACCAAAGGAAAACAAACCAATAATTCTTGCTCAACCTGAAATCTCTGACCCGAGGCTGAACAAAGGACTTAGAACTTTCCCTCCTTCCTGGAAAACTCTTCCTCTAAGTTTAGTTCTTCTGCAAACTTTTGAATGAATGGAATCCAAACCCATCTGGGGAGATTCCCACTGGCTTTGGCAGGTTTAGATCCAATTCAATATCCCTAAGTGGGAATTCAGGATAGGTTCACCTTGATTTAATACTGATTTTTTAAAAATTGCTGGCTTGTCTCTGTATTTTGAACAAACACCTGTAGTTAACTACTTATATGATGTCAGTCACTTCTGGATCTCAGATCATTTTCCAGTTACGGATTCACGTGCCCTCTGAGGCGTATTCAATGTTGTCAGTTGGGCAGAATCCTCCATCCTAATTCAATAACAAGTCTGGGAAGTGGGGTTTCCAAACTTGTAGTGGTTGCACCACAAGACAAACATTGTAAATAATGAACATCAACCTTTCCTCGTCCTTTTTGTCCTAGTTTTTGTTGCTGAGCAGATGTGCTGTGAGGAAAATTAACTCCATCCCAGCCAGACCCAACAGAAAGGCTGCACCTTGAGTTCTGTGTCCAGTTCTGGATCCCTCATTTCAAGAAAGTTGTTGAGGCGATTGAGAGTGTCCAGAGAAAGGCAACAAAGCTGGAGGTGAAGGTTCTAGAGAGTAAATCCCATGAGGAGTGGCTGGGGGAGCTTCACCTGGAGAAAAGGAAGCTCAGGGGCACCTTGTGGCTCTTCACAATCACCTGACAGGAGGGTGAAGCCCGGTGGGGCCTGACCTTCTCTCCCTGGGAACAAGGGACAGGACAAGAAAAAACAGCCTCCAGTTGCACTGGGCAAAGTTCAGGTTGGACATCAGGAAGAATTTCTTCATGGAAGGGGTTGTCAAGGCTTGGAAAAGGCTGCCCAGGGAGGCGGTGGGGTNTGGAGAAAAGGAAGCTCAGGGGAGACCTTATTGCTCTTCACAATCACCTGACAGGAGGGTGAAGCCCGGTGGGGCCTGACCTTCTCTCCCTGGGAACAAGGGACAGGACAAGAAAAAACAGCCTCCAGTTGCACTGGGCAAAGTTCAGGTTGGACATCAGGAAGAATTTCTTCATGGAAGGGGTTGTCAAGGCTTGGAAAAGGCTGCCCAGGGAGGCGGTGGGGTCCTCATCCCTGGAGGTATCCAAGGAATGACTGGACGTGGCACTCAGTGCTCTGGTCTGGGCGACAACGGGGTGATCATAGCTTGGACTCAATAATACTGGTGGTCTTTTCCACCTGAAATGGCTGGGATTTGGTGAAAGAGGCAGACAAGCCCTGGGTGGAGCAGTAGATGAAAGCTGCAGCTCTGTCACAGAGCACAAAGATATCAGAGCTAACTCAAACCCAGCCATGCAGCACAAAGCGAACAGGAGCTGCAAAATCCCACAAGAAGGATAAATTAGCTCATGCTTCATTCCATCCTGGCTCAGTTAATACACTGATACTCGAGTTAATGAATTTAAAATCAACTTGAATGCATCTCAAATGCTCTGGGGTTTGCAGACCTGGTTCCACATTTTAGCTCTCTGAAAGATACTCTGTGTAACCAAGCACCTGTCTGAGTCCTGATTTTTGCCTGAAATCCTTCTCAACTCTGGGACAACAAACCCCAGCATCCTTGGGTGCTCAGGAAAGAGCAGATAATACCTCAAGATAAAGAGGAAAGCAACTGGTGCCACAGAATCACAGAATTAGGGTTGGGAGGGACCTCTGGAGAGCATCAATTCCAACCCCCTGCCAAGGCAGAGTCACCTGGAGCAGGAATGTGACCAGGTGGGGTTGGAACATCTCCAGAGAGGGAGACTCCACACCCTCCCCGGGCAGCTGTTCGGGGGCTGTGCCACCCTCCATGAAGGAAGGTTTTCCTCAGGTTGAGATGGAATTTGCTGTGCTTTAGTTTATGGCCATTGTTCCTTNTCTTCTGCAAACTTTTGAATGAATGGAATCCAAACCCATCTGGGGAGATTCCCACTGGCATTGGCAGGTTTAGATCCAATTCAATACTCCTAAGTGGGAATTCAGGATAGGTTCACCTTGATTTAATACTGATTTTTTAAAAATTGCTGGCTTGTCTCTGTATTTTGAACAAACACCTGTAGTTAACTACTTATATGATGTCAGTCACTTCTGGATCTCAGATCATTTTCCAGTTACGGATTCACGTGCCCTCTGAGGCGTATTCAGTGTTGTCAGTTGGGCAGAATCCTCGATCCTAATTCAATAACAAATCTGGGAAGCAGGGTTTCCAAACTTGTAGTGGTTGCACCACAAGACAAACATTGTAAATAATGAACATCAACCTTTCCTCATCCTTTTTGTCCTAGTTTTTGTTGCTGAGCAGATGTGCTGTGAGGAAAATTAACTCCATCCCAGCCAGACCCAACAGAAAGGCTGCACCTTGAGTTCTGTGTCCAGTTCTGGATCCCTCATTTCAAGAAAGTTGTTGAGGCGATTGAGAGTGTCCAGAGAAAGGCAACAAAGCTGGAGGTGAAGGTTCTAGAGAGTAAATCCCATGAGGAGTGGCTGGGGGAGCTTCACCTGGAGAAAAGGAAGCTCAGGGGAGACCTTATTGCTCTTCACAATCACCTGACAGGAGGGTGAAGCCCGGTGGGGCCTGACCTTCTCTCCCTGGGAACAAGGGACAGGACAAGAAAAAACAGCCTCCAGTTGCACTGGGCAAAGTTCAGGTTGGACATCAGGAAGAATTTCTTCATGGAAGGGGTTGTCAAGGCTTGGAAAAGGCTGCCCAGGGAGGCGGTGGGGTCCTCATCCCTGGAGGTATCCAAGGAATGACTGGACGTGGCACTCAGTGCTCTGGTCTGGGCGACAACGGGGTGATCATAGCTTGGACTCAATAATACTGGTGGTCTTTTCCACCTGAAATGGCTGGGATTTGGTGAAAGAGGCAGACAAGCCCTGGGTGGAGCAGTAGATGAAAGCTGCAGCTCTGTCACAGAGCACAAAGATATCAGAGCTAACTCAAACCCAGCCATGCAGCACAAAGCGAACAGGAGCTGCAAAATCCCACAAGAAGGATAAATTAGCTCATGCTTCATTCCATCCTGGCTCAGTTAATACACTGATACTCGAGTTAATGAATTTAAAATCAACTTGAATGCATCTCAAATGCTCTGGGGTTTGCAGACCTGGTTCCACATTTTAGCTCTCTGAAAGATACTCTGTGTAACCAAGCACCTGTCTGAGTCCTGATTTTTGCCTGAAATCCTTCTCAACTCTGGGACAACAAACCCCAGCATCCTTGGGTGCTCAGGAAAGAGCAGATAATACCTCAAGATAAAGAGGAAAGCAACTGGTGCCACAGAATCACAGAATTAGGGTTGGGAGGGACCTCTGGAGAGCATCAATTCCAACCCCCTGCCAAGGCAGAGTCACCTGGAGCAGGAATGTGACCAGGTGGGGTTGGAACATCTCCAGAGAGGGAGACTCCACACCCTCCCCGGGCAGCTGTTCTGGGGCTGTGCCACCCTCCATGAAGGAAGGTTTTCCTCAGGTTGAGATGGAATTTGCTGTGCTTTAGTTTATGGCCATTGTTCCTTGTCCTGGTGTTGGGCACCTCTGGAAAGGTGCCATCCTCTTGATATCCACCTTGAAGGTATTTTTATGGATTGATGAGCTCCCTTCCCTTCCCTTCCCTTCCCTTCCCTTCCCTTCCCTTCCCTTCCCACAGTGTCTCCTCACCAGAGATATTCCAGAATAACTCCTAAACAACAGGGATCAACCAAGCCACAGTGAAGAACTTGCACTGTGCTCTGAGTTTGCAGCCAGTTCACAAAATGGACATTTAATTGGTGTTTTCATGAGTTTTCTTAAGCCTTCAGGAATGCCTAAATGTTTTGGAGATATAAACAGGGTCTGAAAGTGGAGTGACCCACACCTGGGCTGTCCTGGTATTGGCTGGGCTTTGGTCAGCAGGTGATGAGCAACTGTATTGTGCATCACTGGTTGCTCTTGAGTTTTCTTTCTCTCTCTCTCTCTTCCATCATCATCATTATTATTATTATTATTATTATTATTATTATTATTATTATCATCATCATTATCATCATCATTATTATTACTATTATTACCACCAGTATTATTATCTTTTCCTTTGCTTCAATTATTAAACCTTTCTTATCTCAGCCCATGAGTTTTTGCTTTTCCCTTATTCCCCTCTCTGCCTCCTTTCTCTCTTGACCTGGGTTTCCCTAACTGTTGCAGTGCGTGGCCCTTCCTGATCCCGGCTGCCCTCAGCCGGCTTCTCGGCTCACGGCACGTCTCAACAGAAACAATATGTGGGTTCTTGGCTCAGCAGCACCTTTTTCTTGGTTGTCATGGTTGTGGTATCGCAGAAAGAGTGGACTCTCCGAAGTTGGAAAGGAACAAAGGTTTACTTGGGGGACATGGGGGAACGTCTTCTTCAAACCATGCCCCAGGAGAGACACCTCCCTTGGGCTATCGTGGAGTATTTATACTTTTCAGACAAAGCGGGGAGGGGAATAAAACCAAAAGCCAATAAAACAATTAATACAATAAATGCCTACTACATTACATAGTTAGTAACAAATCACAGGTACACAGGGGAGTGGACCCAAGAGTTCTGCCAATCCAGGACAGAGGCCCTGGAGGTTTCTGGATTGTAGACATAACAAATTCAGTGATGGACAGAGCAAGGAAAAAGGGGGGCATCTTCAGAAGATGGGTATACCTCATCCAGGGAAGGGGCCAATGAGAGTCTGTCTCTAGGCAAAACCTAGAGATGACATTGAAACTGTTATCTACTTGAGATAAGAAAGCATTCCAATACCAAGGGGCCCATCTAGGGAAAACTAAAACTCACACTATTCTAATAATATGTTTTAAACTAAATTTTGCAACCCCACACCTAACAGCCACGGGTTTAGGGCTAGGGCTGAAATGAGCTGGAAATCTTGGGGTCGCCAACACTTGGCATCCTTCTCCCAACCTCTGCTACTTCTTTTGCTTCCAAAATTCACATTCCCAACCATTCTCCATCCAAACCTTTTCCAGAATTTCCATCATAATCTCTATGACAAGTCAGCAAGTCGTTTTCCTTTCCTGTTGTCCAGTTTATCCTATCACAGGTACAGGAGGAGATGAAGAAAGAGGTACATGATTTTTTTTTTTCCTTTCTAAGTTGCTTTAATAAGTGTTTTCTGAGATGGGACATCAACCAAAAGTGACATGGGGACCCCAATTAGTATTTCTTCTTTCTCAAATCGGCTTCTCCCTTCAGGATGAAAATGAGCAGCCTTGCTGAGGGCATTGTATCCAATCTTGGCTTGGGCAGGAGAGAAAAGGGAGAAAACACCCAGGTGTTTCCCTAAATCTCCTCTTGGAGAATCCTCCTGGAGTGTCAGCCTGAGTTTTCCATCCTGCAGAGAGCTGTTTTCCCCAATTCCTATCCTGGAAACACAGGCTGTGAACAAACTGCTGCCCTAACTCTGGGAAAACCTTCATCTTTAAGCCAAGGGTTTAGATTGTGAGGCCTGAGGTTGGAATTAAACTGTGGCACAGAGGTGCAAAACTTCAGCATCTTATTTAAAGGCAAGATGTGGTGGGAAGAGGCAAGAATTCCAGGGGGAGATGGTTCATATTAAAACTGAAGAAAACACGTAAAACATGAAGAGAAAAATAGGAAACAGTCTGATACAGGGGAAAGAAAAATAAAAATAGAGAATTTAAAAATAACCCCCACAAACCCAGACACAAAAAAAACAAAGCCTCTGGCATCTGCACTGTTGCTCTGAGCTGATACCAAAATATCTTCCACTTTCTTAGACTGTAACAGCTCCAGTCCTGCTGGGACAGAGCAGTGTTTGAGTCCCTGGTGCCTGTTGGTTGCTGTTTCCAGCCTGCCTGGATGGATTTGTCCAGGAGGAAAACAGATCTGGTGGGTGCTGCTGCCTCAGAGTGCTCTGGATTTTTTAAATCCCTCAGAGTTTCACAAAGGGAAGACACACCTTTCCCAAAGAGGGGAAAAATGTTTTTTGTGTTTTTGTTAGCAGAGATCATGGAAAGAGTTTTGGGCTGGATTTGAAGGGGCAAAGAAATCAAACCAGGCTCACTGAACCCAGCCATGAACCCAGCACCACCACCACATTCACCAGGTCCTCAAATACCACATCTACACAATTTTGATTTTTAAAAACAGGGATGGCAGCCCCACCCCACCTGGGTGTCCATTCCAATGCCTGACAACACCTTTGGTGGAGAATTTTTTTCCTAATATCTCACTCAACAGCTACTCAGCAAGCAGAGGAATATCCTGGGAGGAAAGGGGGGGTCTGGATGCAGTTTCTCATAGGCCTTATCACAGTACAAATAAATTCTTTATTTTCACTAGAGTTATCCACATTTTACACCGAAAACGAGAGCAAAGATTTTGTTTTGTCTTTCAAAGGATTTTTTTTTCCTCTCAGGCTGCAGGAGTGACCTCACTCTGCATCTGTCACTGCCCCGTGTTTTGTTGAGGTGCACTGCAATCCCTTCAGCTTTTCAATGAATGGGTCCACACCTGCTTGCATGGCCACGCCTTCAAAATGTTTTAATTTCCCAAAAGGAGGGGCAGGAGATGGCATCACCTGGGCTGGTTGGTGTGGAAAAGTGCTGGGCCACTGCTGTCACCCACAGACAGGCATCCTTCACTGAGTTCTGACTCTGAATTACTGCTGAAGCTCTGGCATCATCCCCCTGCTCTCTCTTTTTCCCCTCTCAGGCTTGAATAAGTTGTGAATTATTTGGGTTTTTTCCACACACTTCTCCTTGCTTATCTGTGAAACTGCTCAAAGACAAAAAATCTTGGGCTTGTGTGCAAAGTGAATTGTGCTTCTTGAAGAAATGGAGTGATAAGATAAAGGCAGGGAAAAACACATTCTGAACAGATGGGGGGTTTTTTTGTGGTTTATAAGCAAGACTAATATGCAAACTCAATTTTCTGATACCCAGGCTATTTATGTGCTGCCAGCAAACAATAAAAGGAGGAAAGATGGTGAGGTGGATTGAACCCGAACACAATGGAATTCTCTAGGCTTCAGGGCTAATCAGGGACTGTTTGAGACCAGAAAAGATTCCTGACTGCATTCCCTGGACACAAAGCCACCAAACATCCCCTGGATTCTGCCTCGTGCCATCACCCACAGCCCAGGGTTAAGCAAAAGAGAGGCAACCCAGAGAGGAGGGTGGGGAGCACGGAGGTGCTGGTGGGTTCAGGGGGTGCTTCTGATCTCCTCCCAGTGGTGGAATGGAATCAGGATGGCCTGGGGACAGTTTCATCGGGAACAGGCTGCCCAGGGAAGTGGTGGAGTTACTGTCCCTGGCAGTGTTCAAACAATGAGCTGATGTGGCATTTTGTGGTGTGGTTTGTTGGGCATGGTGGTGCCTGGTTGAAGGCTGGACTTGACCTTGGAGGCCTTTCCCAGCCTTAATGACTCAATGATTCCATGATTTTGTGGCCTGCCAGCAGTCAATTCTTGGCTGCCATTCCCCTCTGGAGGCTGCTCCTTCCCTGTTCTCCCGGTAATTCAGCCCTGCACAAGTATCCCACTGCCAGTGTGTTATTTGTTCATTTAGCACTGCCTGTCTATCTCCTTTCGTTCTTCCTCGCCCATTTCCCACTGTATCTCTTCCCCTTGTTTGTCCTCAGCACCGTTTGTTTGAATTAAATCTCTTTTATTTGCTCTCTGGGGGAGGGAGGCTGTTCAAGCTCCGTTTGCCTCAGAGCAGAGGCATAACAAGATGGGATGTGCTCAGCCAGTGGCATTTCATCCATCAGCACTATTAACTCAGGAGCAGAGTCCTTTCATTTTCATTCTTTCCATGTTTCCTCCGCTTCACATAACCGATTCTTCACTTTTCCCTACACCACTAACTCAATTTTTACATATTACCACCCTCCCTCTCCCACCAACACTTTGCAGCCTCTATAAAAGATATTTATATTCTAATTATTGCTTTGGCCCCTGGTATGACTTCTAAGGAGATTAAACCTCAAACATATTTTACATAGTGCTGCTCCCTGCTAGCAAAGGTCTGCAGGAAACTTCACAGGAAGTTTTGTTTAATCCCAAATCCTGCAGCCTTTTCCATGGACACGGCTGCCAAAGCATCCTCAGCTTGGCCTGCACCTGGAGCCACAAGACACATGCGAGGGGAAATGGCCTCAGGCTGTGCCAGGGGAGGTCCAGGCTGGATATTTGATACAGGGTAACACCTGGCCAGATTTTATAAACCAGGTGTAAATGTATCAATCTCTGAGGCTCCAGGCCTTGCAGATTGGCTTAAAATAATTTCAGCGAGACTGCTCTTCAGAGGTGTTTTGTAAAGCAAAAAGTTTAAGAAATGAAAAGTATCAAAATAACAAACGATACAGAAAACAAAAGAAAAGCCACCCACAGGTGTCCGAGAAAACCTCTGACACCCTGCTAGAAACACTCAAAAAATCCCTTTTTTTCCTTTCTGCTCCTTCCTAAATCCTTAATGTTTTAGGAGGGACAATTGGGAGAGGTACAGGATTTGAAGAACAGCAAAAAGGCTCAATAGAATCTTCTCTCTTGTCACCGAGCCAATCACTGCCAGGAGGGTATCGAAGCTTCTGGGTTCTTTTCCTTATAAGAAATGCAAGGGGTGAGTCTTAAACTTTTCCCTGTATGGAAAACACTTGCTGGGTGTGGGAAATGCATTCCTACAGATACTGGAAAAAATTTCTTTGAAAAAGTGGTTGGTTTTTGGAATAGACCGTCCAGGGAGGCGGTGGAGTCACCACCTCTGGAAGTTAAAAAACCACTTCACAATATGGTTTTATGAGCACAGCGGTGTTTGGTCGAAGTTTGGACTTGATGATCCTGGAGGTTTTTGCCAACCTCAATGATTCCATGAATTCACTGATACGAAAAGCCAAGACCTCTTAGTGAGGCTTTCTGAGAGAGCTTTGGAGGTGAGAAGTTGGAAAAACTGCACCATGCTCTGGCAAACTGTGATCTGGGAGGTCTTTCCCACCCTTAACGATTCTCTGCGAAACAGTATTTCCACCAGGATGATAATCCTGAAAATCCTTTCCTTATACCTCTCCTTTTCCACTAGAGGGCTGGAAAAGCAAAGCTTGTGCAAAGTGCAGTACATGCACACACAGAAACTCATTTATTCCTTGTGCTTCTGCGGTTATGCAAACTAATTCTTTTTGAATTGGGAAAAAAAAAAAAAACGAACTATTTTAGGTATTTCCTTATTTCATCTCCTAAAATGTCAGCCAGGAACCTTTGCTGTGTGAGTCTGGGATGGCACCACAGGCAGAATTTATATGAAATAAAGCAGAAGCTGTGGCACGCTGGAAAAAAAAAAAAAAAAAAAAACCAAACAGAAAAAACAACAATTTTGTGTGACTTGGAGTCTCCTGGGCCAGAAACAAGGTGACATCTTTCTTATTTTAGACACATCTCTCATTCCTGTCCATCCATGCAGCCATCCATGTCCTCTGATGCTTTTATTCTATCAACTTACCTATTAATTTCCCTAATTATTTAAACAAAATTAGTTCCTGCCATCTGGTTGTCTGCCTGCTCATTCCACTGGGATTTGACTCCAAAGCTGGCATGGCTGTTTTTCTCCTACTGAGATTGCTGCATAAAAAAAACAGCTTTAGGGTATGTCTGAAGTCGTTTTTCTTTAAGGAATGCTGCAGATAAACAATTCCTGGCTAGCCATGACCACCTCTTTGGATATAAATTGTAAAATTTTCTATGGATATAAATTATAAAAAAATAAAAAATGTAAATTTTTGCTGCAGGCTGGTGTCTAAGGCTAAATTTGAGGACAAATTTAGCTGTTTATCCGATACCACATTTAGATTGGATATTGGGAAAGAATTCTTCCCTGGGAGGGTGGTGAGGCCCTGGCAGAGGTTGTGCAGGGATTCTGTGGCTGCCCCACCCCTGAAAGTGTCCAAGGCCAGGTTGGACAGGGCTTGGAGCAGCCTGGGATAGTGAAAGGTGTCCCTGTCCATGGCAGGGGTGGAACCAGAGGTTCTTTAAGATCCAACACAAACCATTCCATAATTCCATGAATTTTGAGGGCTTCTGGAGTATCAGTCACTGGGAACTACTCACAGACTCAACCTCTGCGAGGCCCAGGGAAGGCAGAGCGCTCTTATCCCATATTTCCTCATTTTCAGGGTAAAAGGAGCATCTTTACAAGGGCCACTCTCCTCAGAGCTGCGCGGAGACAAACCCTGTTTACCAGCAAGAAATAAAGGATTCACTAATGAATTGCTGCTCTCTGATTCCCATTCCCTCAAGCCTCCCAGTTAATGATGATATGAACTGTTGCTGTTCTATTACGCTGACATTTAGAGCACTCCCAAATTGGCACAGCGTGCAAAACGGGAGAATTAAACGTGGGGAAGGCAACGAGTGATGGCTGGGCAAGGAGAGGGGGGTCAGCCTTTGCTGACAGCAGAGACTGGCTGAACTTTTTCCTCTCTTTGTGATGTGCAGCTTGGCAGAGCTGGCTGGGCTTAGGCAGAAGCGCTGCCACAGCGAGAGAAAAAGGCAGAGAAGGAGGGGATGCCATTTACACAAAAAACCCCAAAGTTGTTGCTGAATAAATCCACAAACAAGCACTAAATATTCCTGTTTAGGAGTCACACAGCTCAGACTGAGCTAGAAGAAATGAAGATTGTATAATTTTTTTTTTTTCATAGAATCATGGAATAATTTGGGTTGGAAGGGGCCTTCAGGATTGTTTATTACCAACCCCCTGCCATGGGGCTGGATAAGACCAGATTTCTCTTCCAAGCAATTAATTGGATGAACAAGGAAGAAAGAAGCAGAGAAAAATTTTAACAACAGCAAACAATAATTAAACGAAAAAAAAAAAAACCTCCTAAAGTTTTTGAATGTTTTGATTTGTACCGAGGGTAGCTCATGGTGTCCCTGTAGCTGATACCTTTTGACTTACCAGGAAAATTGTGTTTGCACAGCAAATATTTGGTCCTGAATGGCTTCAAAGATGGTTTATGTGGGGAGCTGCCAGAAGCTTTCCCAGTGTCCAACAAGGACAATGATTGTTGGCTCCAGGATGGATCTGCAACTGGCCAAGGTTGAGCCCATCAGGAATGGCATGAACACCTCTGGGATAACAAATTTGAAAAGCAGAAAAAAAGACCTGCAGGAGTGTTGGCTAAGAGAAGAGTGAGAGAAACAGCCCCGCAGACACCAAGGGGTGAAGAAGGAGGGAGGGAGGTGCTCCAGGCACCAGAACAGAGGTTCCTGCTGCCTGTGGTAAGGATCTTCCTGCTCTCTAGCACTTTTCAGTCCATTTTTTATCCATCAAGTCTTCCAGTTGCTCCCTGGGGAAAATATAGCAAAAGCCTTGTGGGTCAAGTCAAAGGACAGACAGGGAGAGATCACTCAGCAATTCCATGATGGGCAAAACAGGCTCCACTTGGGGAAATTATTTTTATTATCAATCAAAACCAGATAAGAACCTTTCCCCCATGCCTCCCCTCTGAAGGAAGGAAGGAAGGAGGGAAGGAGGGAAGGAGGGAAGGAGGGAAGGAGGGAAGGAGGGAAGGAAGGAGGGAAGGAAGGAGGGAAGGAAGGAGGGAAGGAAGGAGGGAAGGAAGGAGGGAAGGAAGGAGGGAAGGAAGGAGGGAGGGAA
>VXBN01006036.1:118819-155189 GCA_013397395.1 Sinosuthora webbiana
GGAAGGAAGGAAGGAAGGAAGGAAGGAAGGAAGGAAGGAAGGAAGGAAGGAAGGAAGGAAACATTCCATGCTTCCTTGCAAGCTTCTCTCCCTTGACTCAGCCTCCTGCAGGCTGTGGAGCATCAGGCTGACGTGCAAATCCATTGGCATCTCCATCCTTGGTTTCCATCTGCAGTTACTCTGCTTTCAGTTCCTCCTGGCTGAGATGTCACTGAAGCTCCTGTCCAGAAAAAAAAAAAAAAAGATCAGCAGGCACTGACTGACCTGTTCATCAAATCCTGCCCTCTGAAATTTCCAGGTAGATTGGATAGTAGGAAGAAATTCTTTGGTGTGAGGGTGGAAAATGTTGCCCAGAGAATCTGTGGATGCCCCCTGGAAGTGTTCAAGGCCAGACTGGGATTTGGAGCAAGGAGGGTTTGGTCAGTGAAAGGTGATCCTGACCATGGCAGGGGTTTGGAACTAGATGATCTTGAATTACCAAAGAAGTATTTAGATGGGTTTAGTGCAATACTGTGTTACGTCTAATATATTCCAGCACTGCTGTTGCCTTCAGCTCCTTATTCCAGTTGTTTCCCGCTTCCTCCCTTCTCTGATGACTTCTGTTCAACCTTCATTTTGCTCTCCTTGCCTCCCTGTCCTTGCTTCAGTGGAAATGCAATTCACTGTCCCATTAAATTTAACAAAATTTGATGCAACTTAATTCCGGCCTGTTTTCAGTGGTTTTTCATTCAACGTGCCCTAATTCAATCTATTTCGACTAACTGCAACACACTTAAATGCAATTCCAGGAATTCCATTAAAAATAATTTGCTGCAGAGGAAATAAATAGTATTTGCTCCAACCAACCAACCAATCGATGGGATGTGATTTGCTTAAATGCAATTGCATCCAACAGAAGGAAATTAAATCAAAGCTATGCAGTGTGTTGCAATTAAAATTCATCCCTGTGAATCGGGTCAAAGTTTAATTACTGCCAGAGAGGTTTTATTTAGCTTTCTTGAATATATTTATGCCTGGGACAAATTAGTAGCCCTTGATATCCTTGTCTGTAACACTGCTACTGGTGGACCGTTTTTGCTGTGATTTTACACACGTGGACCCACGAGGTTCCTTCCAGCTCCACTTTCCTGTGTTTTGTGATGCTTTTTTTGTCACGACAGCCTGCAATTGTTTCCCTGAGCTGCCGTGGGATGAAATCCTGTGACTCCCAAATGCTCAGGTTCCTTGAAGAGCACAGGAACTTCCCATTCTGCTGCCGAACATTCAGGGTCACCTCTCTCTGCTCCCTCCTCTTGAAGAGCAGAGACGAGGATTGAAGGGAAGCTGTTTGAGCATTTTGGAAATGAATTTGGCTTGATATCGGTCTCCTGTCCGTAGCTCATCCTGCCTCAGAGATTTCCAGAAAAAAAGCCTTTCCATGTTGTCCTGGTTTGGAAAGAGAGGTATCTGCTTGGGAAAGCTGGAGTTCCTCTTGGAATGGAGAATGTAATGTATATTTTTTAAATTAGGGGCTTCCAGGCAAAGATATGGGAATAGGAATAACAGTTCTTTACTAGGAATACTAAAAATACAAATGTAGTAGTAAAAACCCCCCACCCAAAAAAACCCAACAAAAAACACCCCCAAAAACCCCCAAAACAAGAAAAAAAAAAAANCGAGATGATCCTGTAGAAAGGGTCCAATAATGGTGAGATGGGTCTGGTTTTCCTCTGGGAATCCAGTGGGAACAGGCTGTCCTGGTGTTCTGACTCTCAGGTTTTATCCAGGTAGGAATGTTTGGCTCCTCCCCCTGGGTGGAGCATCTCCCAATGGGATGATGTAATTTTATCAGTCATGCAGTGAGCCTTGATGGCCCATTAACAGCAGAGATCCCCTGGAGGGAGGATGGGTCCTGGAAGAGATAAGGAACACTGCCCCACCCACAGCTGGCCCATTATCAGAAGGTACCTGCCCCCTTCCCCCTGGGGGAACAAGAGATAAAGAAAACACCTCCTCAACCAATTTCAACAGATGGGAAATAGAATTAACATTTTTGGTTACATGTTGCAACCCAAGACGCCTGTACATGGGAGTTCATTTATGGAACCCAAACTGGTGCCTTCGCTTGCGAGGGAAGACAACGGGTCTGGTGTCCACTTTCACCACTTGTGGTCCCAGCTGGAGCAGCTCCAGAGAGATTTGCCCAGAATTTGTTAATCAGCAGATTTTGGAAAGGGGTTCATCACCCTTTCCAAACGGGAACTTCTTAGTTAATGATTAGTCTTAAATTAGATACAGAAAATAACCCAAGAAAGGATTTCTCTCCTCTGGCTCAGAGGACTGGTTGAGATTTTAAGTTGCACAAAACTAAGTGCATTTGAAAGAATATCTTTATTTTTACTCTCATTCATTTTTTGATGAAAGGTGAAGTGTCTCTAACTCCCAAAATTTATACCAATGTATTATTTTCTTCTCTAACTGGACCAGACCTTGAAAACTTAATTAATAAACACATTAAAGGCCTGAAAGAAACATTATATCCTTATAATCTGCACATTGTGGTGTGATTAATGTAGTGTACAACTAAAATGAAAAAGGAAATTCAAATGCACCAAAGGAAAAAAATTCCATCTGAAATTCTTCCTTTAAAATTCATTAAAAATTATTGCAAATAAAAGACTCCTGGAAAACATTTCAGTGTTGTCTTGACCAGAGACAAAAGTGAATTCAGCTCTGGTTTAGTGGGAGATGGGTTTTGCCATGACTCACAAGGAAAAGAAAATCACAATTTTTTTTCTGTAGTTTGTCCCTTTTAGTTTTACTTCCTTTTCACAGTGATTTGTTCACTTTCTTCCTCTTTTTTCTTCTCTTAATCAACAACTTACAAAGCAAGGACCTGGCTTAGATCCCACAGAACATCTTTGAGGAAAAGGAGAAAAAAAAGGGTTTGAAACTTCATTATACTTTTGCAGAATTCTGGAATCTTTTTGCGTTGCAAGATTTTAATTGGGGCTTCAGCTCAACACACCCAAATCAAATACTGAAGAAAAAAAAAAAAAAAGAAAAAAAAAGAAAAGTAAAAAGCTCCAGCTTTCCAGACTTCCTGGGTAAATTGACACTGTAAAAAGCAACTTTGGGTCAGACTGTGCTCATTAGTTTTGCAAATTAGTGAGCCCAACATTACAGCAGCCCCAGTGAAATGAGGTTAAAATGTGTTGGTTTAATTAGAATCTCTTCCGCTATTTTTCATGGAAAGTATCAAAATATTAACAAAATCAGACATACTCAGATTTCCCCCAACCAAACTGCGCAAATTAACAGGGTTTTGAAGGTCTCTGTAAAATCACTGAGCAGCACAGGGATGTGAAGGTGGGGAGAAATGTTCTCCCACTTCCTGGGATCAGATCAAGTTTCTCCTCAGGCCCAAATCTCACATTTCTGGAGGTCTGACACTCATTATCATTTTCTGTTAGCGTTTGTCTCCCTATAATGAGCTGTGCTGTTCTGAGGGAGATGTGGTAGGCACAGGAATGATTAATATGGAAAAAAAGGCAGATTTACACTCCTTATTTCCTACTGGTTGGCCTCAGGTCTACCTCAGACAAGATTCCTGTTGTGCAAAGTTCTGTAAAAACATGGGACCAGAAGTGAGGTCCAACCACAGAGCTGAAAGAGGGATAGGCTGGGAAAACTGAACTGTATCAAGGATTGCAGCCTGGTTGGGTGAGAGATTCCTTTTGACTCAGGGATTTGTGGGGTTTCCCTACTCATCCAGGTTCTGTTCTTGTCTTTGAAGAGGTCTGGGTGGGCACAGAGTAATAAAAAACAGAGTAAAATTCGCTTTCTCGATTCTGTGATGCTATGGGAGATGGGTGGTTAAAGGCCTATTCTGCATCAGGGGGAGAAAAAAAAATGGACATTAAATCATCTGATCCCCCTGTCAGAATAGACAATCCTAAATCCTCTGTGCCAAAATGCAGGAAATCATGGATTCATGGGGTCATGGAAACACAGTGTGGTTTGGGTTAGAAGATGATTCAATTCCAATCCCTCTTCCACGGGCAGGGACACTTTCCACTAGAGCAGTTTATTCCTGATTCTATGAGGTTCCATCTTCACTCATGGGCAGTGAAGGCCCCATGGTGACTTTTCCAAAATCCCTTTCAGTATTTCCCTTTAATCTCACCTGACACAACAGCAAGGATTGTGTATTTCTCATTTTAGCCCCTCTTAGATTAGAGCCACGAGGCTCAGAACCACAAAAGTATTTACAAGACAAAGGATTTCAAAAGGGATTTAGCTCCTTAAACAGGAATTAAGTGTACAACTGCTTCTCTGGATTTCTTAGACTCAGATATGGCAGCACAAAGTGATTTATGAAGACAACAGAGGCTGGTTAATCAAGGAGACAGCTGCTCCTTTGTATTTTTTTTTTTTTTTCTTTGCCTTGTTTTTAGGATCATTCCAGCACCCCACTGAGCAGTGACAGTCTTTGCTAGCACCCACCAATGTCAACAAAACATGAGCACCAGGGAGGAAATGGGAGTTTTTGTATTTATTGCACCTCCGGTTCTTGGAGATCTCCCAGTTTATGCAAAACCAGCCAGAATTTGCTCTCTTTTCGGGACTGAAGCTCATGAAAAGGGGGTAAAACCTTGAGGAGATGCTTCTCTAGGAGGCTCCAGGTACATTTCACCCATGGAGCACGTCCCTCATCCTTGCTCTGGGGGTTGGCAGCTCCCAGAATACTTCTCTTGCAGTCCTCTTTTCCAATCGATGTGCACATGGAAACCACCCTGGATCAGTCCTAAAATGGCACAACCCAAGTGCACATCCATAGCCTGGTGGCTTTTCAGCAGCTTTAAGAAATTAACAAGTTAAGGGCTACTGCTGAGGGCTGGGTGTTGTTAAAAAGGAAGTTCTTTTGAATAGTGGGAGAGAAAACCAACCCAGATTTCATTTCAAAACTTGCAAAGCCCTTCTGAGAACCTCATTTGGCCTGCGCAGCTCAGAGCATGAAATTTTGTCTCAGCAATATCCACAAACTCTCCTGTTAATTTCTCTTAAACTGCAGAGAAAACTTTTTTATTCTTTCCCTTTTTTTTCTTTTTTTCTTTTCTAATAGAGGAATACATAATCTTCCCCCAAAGAGACTAATTGATGAGAGAATTTATCACGTCCACTGCCTGTCTGCTCTGAAGGTTGATTTAACCTCATGATTTAAGATGTACACCTTGAATTCAGTTCTAATTTCGCTGACTTGAATTTCCAGCCACTGGAACTTGTTATGCCCTTTTTTTTTTCCTCCTTTGCTTGACTGAAGAGCAGCATCTGATAAGTAATTAGAAACTGTAATCGAGTCATCTGCTAAGCTCGGTTTCACTCCGCTGAAGAAATCATGTTCCTGATTATCACTGAAGGGCTCATCTTTCAGTTTCAGATCAATCTCCCATCATATGTCCAAGCTATTCCCAACAGCTTCACAATTTTTTTTTTTTTTTTTGCCTTTTGAAGAACAAAAAAAAACCCAAAAAACACAAGAAAAAAAAAAAGGCAAAAAAAACCAAACCAAAACAAAACCAAAACAAAAACCCCAAAAAACCAAAACCCAAACCAAACCAAAACCAAAAAAAGTATCTATCTATCTATCTATCTATCTATCTATCTATGTATCTGTATCTTTTCTCTGACCATGTTTTCTGTTTCACAAGCTGTCCTGAATTACATATTTTTAAAAGCAGGAATAAAAAAAAAACCACACACACACCTTTGGTGAAAAAAGGAGAGCAGGAAGGTGGGATATGCTAAGCAGTGACAGTCTTTGACCTAAAATAAAGGTGCCTAAACACAATGTACTAAAGAATAAAAGATGGGAGATGTCCTTTGAGAAGGAGGACGTTTTTTCCCCATTTCCAGCTTTTTTTCTGAGCAGGATTTATCCTGGTTTCTCTGGCTGGCCTGATGAACAACCCCTTTACTGTTTGACCTCCCCAATATCTGAGTTGATTCCTGTGCTGTGCATAAAAGTGTCTCTTTTTAGATCCCTGAGAAAATGTGGATGTGTAAATCGCAGGAATCCAACTAAATAACTCTTTCCCCACATTAATCATATCCTAATTTCACATTATAATGTCAGAATTCTGCAGCTTTTACGCATGTACCAAACCCCCAGTGATTAAATAGAGTTCAGTACCAAATTGCATCTGCATAATTTCTTTGTTCTTCTTTCTGTCTGGTTCCGTGATGCACTCCACGATTTTCAATTTTCTTCCCCCAAGAAGATGTTGTCACAGTGCTGGTGGATGTAAAAATGTGTTTATCATCAATAATTCAGATTTGGTTGATTATTTGATACCTCCTGTAGCTCAGCTGTTTCTCCAGGCTGGGTTATCCACCTGCACGACCCATAAGAATGCCCTAAAGATTTCTGAGGTCTACACTTTCCTCTTCCCATCACCAAAGACGATTTTGACACCAAACTGTGCTGTTTTTATAAGTCAAGGTGGCACAATTCCCTCCCACCTCATTCTTCTTTTCACTTGACCCTTCTTTCTCTTTGGTGGACACAGGGACCTCACACACGAGGGGAAGGAGCTTTTTTTCCCTTCCTTTTTTTCCCTTTTTAATTGTTGTTTCTAGAACATAATTCAATTTACACATCCTTTCTGCTTGATCGGCTTCTACCTTTGCAGCTCCCTGACAACAGATTGATAAAACTTGACCTTAATAACATGAGAAATATTAACAACACTCAGAGCTTTGCAACGTTTCTCTTTCTTTGGGCGTCACATACAGACTAAAGCTGGTTTTAAAACACCAACCCCTCCACACTCCAGAGAGTACGAGAAACCTCAACTTCTACCACAGAAAAATTCAAGCTTGAATTTTTTTGGAGGAGAAGGAATATTTTTTCTTAGCAGGATAAGGCAGCAGTGCAACAGGCCACCAGGGATCTTGTGAAATCTCATTTCTCAGAGATCTTAAGTATTTGATTAAACAAATGCTTGGAGGCTGGATGAGGAACTTCCAGACATCTTGTCCAGCTTGTAATTTTGGGAATGGAGAGCTCTAAATGTGATTCAGAGTCAAGGTGAGCCTTTGCCTGGAAATTCAATCATTCCTGAGTCCTGAAGCCCACAGTTTATCACTCCATGAATCCCACTCCAAGTTTTCCCATGTTTTCTTCTGTTTGATTTTTCCTTGAGGTTCAGATCTGGTTCACACCAACTCAGATCTACCCTGCACCTTCTCAAATCCTTTTAAAATCCCACTGGCATTTTACCAGTACTCTCTAAAGGTGGCTGAGAGGAATGACAGACTTGTCTTTACAAACAAGCAGTGGATCTGCTGGTAGATAAAACTAACAGTGAGAGAGAAAAGAAACAATGGGGAGGATTCCACTGATTGATGAATGGAAAAGAAGATATTTGCCTTTATTAACTGTAGGTTTGCTGATGAATGAAATTGGATATCGAGAGATGACAGAAACAATGGGGAAAACCCCATAAATTCCATAAGAATTAAAAATTAAAAGGGGGGTTATACATGAAAGGGGAATTTTAGGTATTAGGCACTCTGGGAATTCTGTAACTCTCAAGTACCTCAGCCAATGGAGAAAGGGAGAGGGAAATGAGGCTGGGAAATCAGGATAAATAGGAGGCTGCATCCTCCAAAATTTGAGAGACCCCAGGGGAAATGCCCCATGGCCTCTCCCTTTATTCGAATAAAGTAAAAGGATTCCTCTGTCTCCTTTCTGGTCATAAACCTCTGGCGTTTGTGGATTAATCTTCCTAACAGTGGCTCAGGGAAGAATCTCCTGTCTGGATGGTGAAGAGATTCAGAACCCTCCCACTGTTAGGGCCAAGAAACAATGCCTGGGGTGATTCAGAGCTGCTTTAGGCATTGGAAGCTTCTCCAAGATCTCTCTGAAATCTTTTCTTCTCCAATTCCTTCCGTGAGCTGTGTTCTTCTGACATAAGAAATTTGGCAAAGGAAAAATAAATGATTCCTCCACCCCACCCTGGTGTAGGTTTGAACCTGAATCATCCACACAGAGCACAAGGTGCAGCTGCACCATCACTCCCAGCCACGAAGATCTGAACAGACACAGCTCAGCCCAATAATGAATAGGAGAGTTTAGGGCTAATTATAACAGGCCTTTTAATTTCCATCTGGAGTCACAAAATCAATGGAAGCTCCTTGCTTCATTAAATAATTGCAGTTGCCAATAGCTGGAGCTGTTCCATTTGTAGGTGTGCTAAAATCCTGTTTATTTAGTGGTTATCTTTCTCCAAAGCATTTTTTTTTTTTTTTTCTCCAAGAAATGAAGCCACAAATGTGCAGAGAAAGGGAGGACAGGAGAAGGAGGAAACATCTTGGGCTGATGTGAGAGAAATGGGATTTGAGCTCGGGCTGAGCTGCGTTGTACTCCAAAATTCAAATGTGGTGGACTCCTCCTCCCTCCACCTCCAAATCTCCAGTATTTCATGGAGCAACGGAGGCAAAGCAGCCTTGGTTTAAATGGGACAAAAATTTGGTTCCCTTGGCCAAAATCATCATGTGGGTAAGAGCAACATTTGAAAATGAAGTCACAAAGGTTATTGTGGTAGCCATGGACTAGATAAGATTCTGGAGGTGAAGAAAAGCAAAACCCACTCAAAACCTGCTCTTTTTTTTCCTTTCCAAATTTGTTTTGTGTACTGGGAAGAAAAAAAAGATGGACGAGTAGCATGTCTTGAAAGCCCTCAATTCCTCCTCTCCACACAAATCTGTCTCTTCAATTGTTATCTTTCTCCTACTGACTTGAAGTGCTCAAAATCCATTTAATCTCCTTGGAAAATCCAATTGGATTTGTGTGTTTCTGGAAATCTTACCTTTCCAGGATAGGAGGAGACAGTAAAAGAAAACTTTCAGCCAAAGGTTGGACTTTTAGTTGCAGCTTGGACTCGATGATCTTGGAGATCTTTTCCAACCTTGATGAGTCCATGATTCTAATTATGAGCGATGGATTTAATGAGATATCCTACAAAAAACCTGGAGTTTGCTCTGACAAACTTCAAGTCTGCAGACTGATAATTCATGGATAAATTTGATTTTTTACCCCTAACTCCCAGGAAGCAGGAGTTGTGGAGGTGAGCACCACCAAGGGGAATGGCCTTCAGTGAAAGTGAGGATGAAATTTAGTTCCAGCACTAAAGCAAAAATGGACCTGTCCCGGAGTGTGGGATATTCTGCTGGCTGGAAGCACTCACTGGTGGCTTGTGCTCATTCTCTGCTTTCATGGAACCCAAATTCTTCATAAAAACAACCAATTATGGAGCTTCTTCAAACATCTCCCTTTGCTAATGAACAGCCTGATGCTCCCCAAACCAATCCAAGCTGCAATCTGTTCTCCTGCTGAGCTCCAAGCCAGTCATCAGGGTTTCTCAAGGTGTTTACACTGAATTGTAACAAATATCTATTAGGATTAAGTGATGACTGTGACAAGCTGAACTGCCTGGCAAAACGGACAGCAGAGTCTATCAGCTTTCCCATCTCCCATCTAAATATTTATGAATCTGGTTTTTAGCAGCACCAGCTGGCTGGAAGCTGCCTGAGTATGTGGATGTCTAAAAATTTTAAGTTTGTTCCTTAAGGTCGGGATCAAGGCAGACCCATCGTTAGCTAGAAGAAGAAATTTTTATTTTTGGGAATAACGTCTGGCAAAGCACTGGGCGTAAACAACATGAGCACTTTAATCAAATTTTGACTCACACATCTTGAACAAAAGAGAATGCCTGACATTTTCAGGGAGTAGCCAGGATGTGAGGGTGGAACCAAGGAAAGTCAAGGAGGGTCATGTTGGAACAAAACAGACAAGTGTCACCTTAGCATCGACAGCTTGGAACAGCCAGGAAATATTCCCTGGCTTGCAGCTTAAAATGAACATTTCTGTTGTTCCATTCACAGTGTGCCTAAGGCAGTCTGTAGTGAAGGGTATTAAAGCATCTTCTAAAACACATTTCCCCCAAAATTGCTTGGCTTTGAGGGGACCTTGAACAAAAAAGCGAATTGGAAATAAGGAGAGTTATACAGCTGAATTCAGCTTCTGTCTGAGCTGTTTCAAGTGTATGAAAATGGAAGAGGAGACCTCATTCTTCCCCCATGGGGAAGGGAATTTGCCAGCAGTGCTTGCAGCTGATGTTTGGAAGGGTGGTTCGGGATTGATCAGCGTTCCTGAGTTTTGTGTTTGTTCTCCATCCATCTATCAGAATCCGTCATCTTTTCTGTCGTGGTCCTGCTTTGAAAGGTTTTTTTGGTAGAGGCTTTTGGTTGATTCTACATGAGTTCCCAGAATCATAAATTCATACAATAGTTTGGGTTGGAAGGGACCTTAAAATCATCTCATTCCAACCCCCTGCCAAGGGCAAGGACACCTTCCACTATCCCAGGTTGTTCCAAGCCCCATCCAACCTGGCCTTGAACACTTCCAGGGATGGGGCAGCCACAACTTCATCAGATAAAGGGCATATATTGAAAGCTGCTGAGGGCAGTTGGAAATGAAGCTGCGAAGACCCACCGTGTGGAATATTGCACTCAAGAAGGAAGCAGACTGTGAGGACTGGGGGTTGATAATGATACCCAAAACAGGGAGAAATCCAAGTGTATCTCAGACCTCAAGGAGCAGAAACAAATATTGCAAATTTGGGAGCATCTAGGGCCTGATATTACCTTGTTTTTTTATGTGTGTGACTGACCAAGACCAGGCTGGATGAGGGTCTGGTCAACCTGGTCTGGTGGAAAGTTCCCTGCCCGTGGTAGGGGTTTGGAATTTGATGATTTTCCAATCCAAAATATTCCATGATTCCATGATTCTATGGCTCTGTGCCTCTGTGATTCTGTGACTCTGTGACTGCAGCTCTCATGTATGCTATGCTCTGTTACTCTTTGTCGGAATTCTTTAATTACTGGAAAGGATAGTGGTTGCCGTTAGACGTGTTGGTTTCTGGTCAAGTTAATTTACTTTGGTAAAAATTACTCTCAAGAAAATTACTTCAGTAGAGTAATATTACATAACATTACTTAGATTTAACAATAATAAAGCTTAATTTTATTAGTAAATATTACAACATAACGGAATCAAAAATTGATATTTATGGAAGTTCTGATTATTAACACAAAAATGTACTGAGAACAGTTTGCAATGAGAGTAACAACATGACAAATTTACTGGAGGGATTTTAAAAAAAAAAAAAAGGTGTAAAAAGTGTGTTATGATTTTAGAAAATTTGGTTTTGATAAAAGCCCGTAGTAGCCACCAATTTTATGCAAGCATAAATTTACTAAAACTTTAGAACAACAATATAGAATTTGGCAAGTTGCCTTGTAAAATTTCAGCCTTTTACAAACGTTAACATAATCCGACACTCTGGGGCCTGGGTAGTTCCAGGTCATCTCAGCTGTGGCCTGGTGGAGTTGCCTCTCTTCTCCAAACAGTTTTTCCCATTAAAACAAGGAGCTTTTCTGTCCCCTCACAGTGGACAAGAGGCCACAGGAGACTGGGAGATGAATTGTGTCAATCCCAGGCCGTCCACCCACCCAATCCTTGTGCTCCCAGCCTTGTCAGTCTCACAGGTGTGTCTGGAGCAGATTAACTCGAGCTGCCCAAGCAGAGCTTGAAAATTGACCCTGTTCAGTGAGCAAGGGCATTCAGCCTTGCAAGGACAGATGGTGCAATTAAGGAGAGCAGCCCTGCTGCCACATTCAACGTGGTCACCCTCACTTCCATATGTGTCCTGTCATCTGAAGAGGGCTGGAGGCCAGCCAGACATCCCTGTGTTTGTGTTTCCTTGGCAGATACAACGGCAATAAGATTAAACAGCTCTGCTGGACCCAAAGGGCTGGGTCACCTGTGAGCGTGGTGATGAGATGGTGACCCTCACTCACCTCCTGCAGACCGAACAGCCTGAATTTGTGTTCACTTTGGGCTTTATTCCCCATCTTTATTGCTCTGTGGGAACTGAGGATCAGTGTAGATGAAGATGTCGTGTTCCTCTTTTTGATAACTGGTTGGAAAATTTCCCCATGCCAGAGAAGTAATCAAGGAATGACAGCACAGAACAGATGTTCTGCAACAGCCAGGTCAGGGATAAGGGTGATGGACAGCTGTGGAGAAGGATGAGGATTTTTGAGGAAACCCCAAAGGGATCCTGGGGGTGCATTGGGATGAGCATTGGGATGAGCACTGCCAGCAGGTCACAGAGGTGATCCTGCCCCTCTGCTCAGCCCTGGTGAGGCACATCTGGAGTGCTGTGTCCAGTTCTGGGCTGAGGAGGGTTGGAGGGATATGGAGCTCCTGGAACAGGTCCAGAGGAGGGTTATGAAGATGATGAAGGGACTGGAGCATCTCTGCCAAGGAAATGCTGAGAGAGCTGGGGCTGCAGCCTCAAGAGGAGACACAGCTGAGAGGGGACCCCATCCCTGTCTGTCCGTGTCTGCAGGGGGGGCTCAGAGCAGGGCCCAGGCTCTGCTCTGTGGGGCCCAGCAGTGGCACAAGAGGAACAGGCAGAAACTGATCCCAGGAAGTTCCACCTGGACATGAGGCAGAACTTCTTCCCTGGGCAGTGACCAAGCCCTGAACAGAGACCAGAGAGGGTGGGAGTCTCCCTTACTGGAGATATTCCTCTGGACACACTCCTGTGCCCTGTGCTCTGGGATGACCCTGATGGATCAGGGACCATCGACCAGATGACCCCACTGTGTTCCCTTCCAGCCTGACCCATTCTGTGATTCCATGACTTTGTGATTTTGGAAAACTCTCCTGCTTCTCTTATTTTGGCTCAAATGAGAATGAATGGGTGGACACAACCCACAGACACAGGTCTGTGCCAGTGGTGGAACACACCCACATTTCTCCACCAGGAGATGGAGAAAAGCTCATGAATATTTGACCAGCTGGTTTTTGTACTGGGAAACAAATCTCAAAATCCAGTCTGGCAGATGAAGCTGCAGGAGTGTAAACAAGGGATAGAACAGTCAGATGAAGATTGAAATGGATCAAACAGACCAAACAATGGTCTTGCCTGTGGGAAAATGACACTTTAGGGGGGTCAAACTTTGATTCAAAACTATTTAGAACCTGTGTTCTATGTTTCAATGCCACAGGGGCAACTACAGTGAAGACCAACAGAGAAACTGGGCATTAAAAGCGTCTCATATCATGATATTCCATTAAATTCTCCCCTAAGCTGGCTGGTTTGTTCACTTGCTGTGGTATGTTTTGGAAGTGATAAAGGTGTTATTTGAGGATCCCAAAAGCTTCCATGCTGGGAAGGGAAGTTTTCCATTACCATTAGGGGAAGGATGCTGGTGATGGCTCAAGAGCACATGCAAGGGCAAGGAGGATGATTCAGGGAACTCGTGGTCTTGGTTATGAGAAAATATTATCCAGATGTGACCTTTAGCTAGTTCACCTCAGATGAATAAAAACACATCCTGCCTCCAGAAGATCCTGGAGGCACAGCCATGGGGAGATCTTTTCATGGCAGTAATAAATTCAGAAATAAGACCTAATGGGTGAAGGAGGAAGGAGATTGTCAGAAGCCTCAGGAATCCTCAGGACAAATCACAGTGAATTATTTTGCAGCAAATGCCACCAAGGCTCTCATACCACCTACCTCAGACAAGAAAAGAGCTGGTTGGAGGCCACCTCGGCCCAGAATGTGACTGCCTGGGACTTGTAATGCACTAATGATCCATTAGAAAACTTGATTTAATTGTCCTAAGGCTCAGGGCTCGGTGGAATCAAAGGTTGGCCTTAAAGCCCATCTTGTTCCAACCTTCTGCCATGGGCAGGGACACCTCCCACTATCCCAGGTTGCTCCAAGCCCCATCCAACCTGGACTTCAACTCTTCCAGGGGTGGGGCAGCCACAGCTTGTCTGGGCAACCTGTGCCAGGGCCTCACCACCTTCATGGGGAGAATTTCCTCCCAATATTCAATCTAAACCTACCCTGCTTCCATTTAAGGCCATCCCCCCTCACCCCCTTGATGACAGCTCTGGTGAAAACCTTTCAAACAGAAATCAGTTTTCGTTGTGGCAACATCCATGAAATAATTTTAATGTTTCTCCACAAGTAATTTTGGGAGAAAGTGGAGATTTTGCCTTCTCAGTTTTTTTTTTCTTTCCCTGACTTTTATTACCCAGCTGTCTAAAAGTTCAGAAGAGAGTTACTGGTAAAGAAATGCATCTCTCCAAGATCTCCGTGTCTCTTGTTACGACTGGCACAGGGATTGAAACATTTATTGGTTTCCTGCAAGTTCGGATCCCACAATCCCCCATAACTCTTTTTCTGGCTGCTTTACAGATGCAGCCCTCTTCAAAATTCAGCCTTGAGAGGGCATGTGTTGTTCCCTGAGATATTTAATGATTGCTGAGCCCAGGTAACTCTTCCTACCTGCTATAAAGCTGGGTTGGAGCCGCCATCAGCAAGAATTTGCAATTTAACGCCTCGCCAAGGCATTGTTTAATTGACAGTAACTCTCTGAACTCGACACTGCAATATTGAGGAATTAGACAGGAGAACAATTTGTGGACAACAAGTGAGTGCTGAAGCCTCTTTGTCTTCAGCTGTTTTGTCACTTCAAGCTGTCATTCAGAACAGTCTCTCATCTCACTTCTCCTCCGCTGCCTCTGCTGGGTTCACCTTGGAAGGGCTAATTAGTTCCTTGTCAACTACTGCCTCCTCCCCAGGCCTGAAAAAGGGAGATAAAATCAATTTGTCTTTCCAGCAACATCAACCAGGAAGGAAGGAAGAAAGGAGAAGAGAGGCAACGGAATGAGTGGCAGGGAAGAGTGAAGCCCCTCAAAATAATTATAGAGAGAGCTTGGACGAGTTTCATCAGTTTGATGAGGAGAGTCTGGACTGAATTATTCTATTCAAAAGAGAGAAAGTGAAGCACAAAACGGACCTGCTTGTGGGCAGCCATCAGCAGAAAGAGGAGTTCATGGAAGGTTTTGTGGATAACTCCACTGGCACTGCTGCATTCAGTACCTTGGTCCCAGCTGTAAGTAGGTCCTTCCTGAGTTTGGGTGAGAGGCCTGAACTGCAAAGCCCACAAAGAAAGGGGGTTTCTGCTACAGAATCATGGGATCAGGTAGTTGTTAAGGTTGCAAAAAAACCCTTCAGGTCCAACCTTTTACCAAATCCAACCGTGCCCACTAAACCATATCACAAAGTGAGTTATTTGGAAACCTGAGCTTCCCAGGGATCCACTATGAAAGGCAGGATCCCCAGAGAAGCCAACTTCCAACAAAAAACACCTACTAGTTAATTTGTTTTTATTTTTGAGGAAGTTTTAACAGTTGCCACAAAATTACAGTGCTTTGGGTTGTTGGATTCATCTTGGGGAACTCTCTGAGGTCAGAGAATTTTCCAGTTGTTTGGGGAAAGAATTTTCTAAGAGTCCCCAGACAGACTGTGGTTTTTTTTAGGGAATACAAGCATTTGGCCGCTCCAAGAAAAAAGGCAGTTGCATTTCATGGAATGCCATATATATAACAATAAAGATTCATTTTTCTCTAGGTGTTTTGCCTCTGTTTTTCCCTTCATCCTACAAGTCCTTTGGGAAAGTCACTTCAGGAAAAAAAATAGCTTTGAGGAAATTGCTAATACTGCTTAATGTCTGGCTCACCACATCCAGGAAACCTGCTGTGCTATTGCCAGTGGATTTGAAATGGGTATTAAGTCCAATTTTTGAGATTTCTGCTACTGGAAGTCATTATTCTTAAGCATAAATATTTTCAGAATGGATGATTTTTTGTGCAAATTAATTACTTGTTCCCGTGTTGTTTACCACTGGCCCATTTTCCTCAAAGGGAAACAAAAGCAACTCTTTCCAAAGGCTTCTAAACAGTGATAATTCATATATGGCTTTTCTGGGGCTCAGTTTATTGCTGGGTTCAATTAAATCTCAGGGTAACAAAACTGTTCCAGCTTCAAAAGGCAAAATCCTTGTAGACGCTCCCAGGGAAGGCTCCAAAGCCAAATGGGAATTTTGAGCTGCTCTGCTCAGTCTGGACCTTGAGGCAAGGCTGCAGGCAGGATTTTCTCCCACTTCCGACCTTTCTTGGTCACAGATCTTCAGGTGCTCTTCTCCTTCCAGAGGATTTGGCTGCAGCGCCACAGTCAGTGCAAGGAAACTGCAAAGGGTCACATCCATCCACCCCTTTCCCAGGTAAAACTTTTTCCTGTGCCTTATTTAGATTCTTCCGTGCCCTATTTAGGTACTTCCACAATGACTTGCAAAGTTGGAAAGAAAGAGACAGGGACATTGAGCTCATGCAAGATGCATGGTTGAGTTTGTGAACAGGAATGGAGATTGCCCCACTTATTTCCTCTGGAGAGGTTGAAAGTGCCTCACACCCATTTAGTCTTATTTTTAACTCTAAGTGGGTGCCTGAATTGCATCACTTTCAATGGGAAATGAAAAGGGTTTCATTTCAGTTTCCTTGCTGAATAGGAAGGAGCCAAGCCCCAAATCTGGGCATTAAATCTGAAGGCACTGACAAATAAAGGATGGGATTTATTGTTTTCTTTTTTGATCATTTTGCTCGTTCCCCGCATGTCACTCACTGAGCGTGGTACAATAGGATAGGTCCTCATCATATTTAAGGTTTCAAATTGGGCAGCCTCCAAAGGCTGCTGGTTCCGTTTTCATTTTTTGGAGCGCCTGAGGAGCCTCTATAATTTAGGCAGAATATCTGGTACAAACCCATACTTGGTGCACTTTCAGTCTCCACCACTCCGGCTTCTCTGGGACAAGGATTTCCCGAGTGTGTCCAGAGTTCTGCCCTGAGTTCAGACACTCTGTTCACTTGCCCCTAGACATTCCCAGTCTGCCCTTCTCCCTTTTAGGTCCCACACACTCTCCTGGGCAGAAGCCACCTCAGCTTGTGTAAGTCCAGAGACCTTCCAGGAAGTCCTGAGACCTTTCAGGGTAAGATCCCCATGTAGACCCTAAATTTCAGGTGTCTACAAAAGGTGTTTCTTCATGTGAGCCAGCTGATGGTGGGCAAAGGAGGTGCAGTCAAGAGAATCAGAGAGTTGACCCCGTGCTTCCTCTGGCCAACCCAAGGACCCTCATTGATTTCAGGATAAGATGGGTCACAGAATCATGGAATGGTTGGGGTTGGAAGGGACCTTGAAGACTGCATAGTTCCAACCCCCCTGTCATGGGCAGCTTGTTCTAAGCTCTGTCCAACCTGTCTTTGAACATTTCCAGGGATGGGGCAGCCACAGCTTTCCTGGGAAACTTCTGCCAGGGCCTCACTGCCCACAGAGGGAAGAATTTCTTCCCAAAAATCCAATCTAACCCTGCTCTCTCTCAATTTAAAGCCATTCTGCCTTGTCCTACCATCCCTTTTAAGAGGTAAACTACAAAACCTTTTCTTCTGACATCTGTTCATAACTTTTGTGAAGTCCATGACTTCCTTCCTTGTTTCCTTCATGTGAGAGATGCCTTTTAAGAAACCCTGCCCATATCCCTGCAAAAAGCAGGACTTTCCAGACTCCTGGAGGCAGCTCCCACTCGTTTGAGCATGATGGGGATCCCTTCGAGAAGGAATTTAAAGGGATGGTGACTACACCACTCCTGGGACCCTGTTCCAAAGCTTGTCCACTCTTTCAGGGGACATGGAAAGCTGTGAGACATCAGGGCCAGTCCAGGCTGGTCATAAACCAACCTCTGACAGCTGTGGCCCAGCTCGTCTTTCATTCCCAGGGCAGCAGCTGGATGGAGCAGGAGGCTCAGTCCTGGAAAACTGTAATTTATGCCTTGACATGTGGGGAAATCTCTGCAATTTATGACTCTTCTACTGCAGATGTGACCTGTTCAAGCAGGATCCCACTTTGCTGGAAACTGAATTGTCTGAATGACTTTGTAGATGATGTAGATTTCTCCAAACTTTGTGTTCGGTGTCTAAACTAGAAAGACGTCTTTTGATTTCTCTTTGCTTCATTTAAGTTATGCTAAAATATACATTCTGCATGGAGAAGGAAAAGTAAATGAACGAGGCAGCACTCTCAAGGAATATTCCCTGGCTGCAGCAGCTACTTCAGTGCTGGAATAACTGGAATGTTAGAGTTTCCCTCCTCTCAAAATCTGGTCTCAGCTGATCTCAAAATGTCCAGATCACTCCAGTTTCATGGTATTTCTAAACAAGAAATACTAAAAAGGTAGTGATTATTGTTTCATAAATAGATATTTGATGGCTGTAATATGGCAGCTTTGGCAGCTCCAGGACTTCACAATGCTCTGTATTCACAATGCAGAACATAAAAATACTCCTAAACATGTGAACCCCGAACCTGCTCACAGAGCAAAGAAATCCCAAAACAATCCTGGCCAAATGGGTGAGCAGCCACTGCTAGATTTTATAGCCAGCTCTTTGTAAGATCTCTGTACCTTTGTTACACATTTTAATCTCAAATTGCAGCTAATAATGAAAGATTACCCCTTCTCGGTGTATCCAGAAAACCTCCTCCCACTCTTTCCCTCTCCCCACTTGGTCCAACCAAGCAAACCCACTCTGATCTGAGAGATTCTTGCCAAGAGCAGCAGATGGAAGGTCACCAAATGTGCTATGTTTGCAATCTCTTTTTTCCCCCCTCTTTCTTCCCCTCTTCTAACATTTGACAGAAACCAGTGTGATAAAGAGGACAGGAAAACACGATGGTGTTCAGGCCTCTTTGGTGCTGCAAATATGAAATTTTATGGTGCTGGGATGACAAAGGTTACTCTCTCTCTTCCCCTCTCCCACCTCTATTTACATTATAAATCTTTCTCTCGTGTATAAATTGAGGAGTGTTGCTTACCAGTAACCTCCTTCCTTCAGAAAAGTTTTCAGCTGCCTTGTTTAAAACTGGATATTCACAAACTACCAGGAGGTCTCGTCTTATTTTCTAAAGGTGTGTGAATAAATTACCATGACTGAGGTGGAGCAGGCAGCACACGGGGACCTCTGAGTGGGAGGTGAATGCCACAAGCACCCTCTCATGCTGTGCTCCGATGTTGGTGCCCCACAGCTCATCTCTTAGGCTTCCATTCCAACAAAAGATGGGATTTGTTGTTATTATTATTATCTTTCTTTTTTTCCCTGGTAATGTTTTGTAAGTCACAGCAACAACACGAATAACAGCGAGCTCAGCCTGTTCAACAATATGTAAATATTTTCCTGTGGGAAATGAGATAGAAAATTCATGTCCATGGATTTCAAAAGGTCACTTAGGCAGCAGTGTTTGAACACCAGCAATCTGCATCGCAGCTGCCTCTGGCAGTAATTCCTGTTTAGGTGCTCACCAGGCATGGAGAACATGGGAAGTGAGGTGTGTAATGGGGATGGCAGAGGGATGGAGATGGAGGACGGGAGGCCAAGGCACCAAACAGGAGAGCTGAGAAAGAGGCACGGCGAGGAGGGTTCTTCAGACACAGAATCTGGTGGTCTGAAGTTATGCTGAAGGCATTTCCCAAAATACTCATCTACAAAGGTCACTGTTGCTCTGTTCCAGGGCATTTTTGCATCTCTTGGAAAAATCGAAGAATCATGGAATGGTTTGGGTGGAAGGGACCTTCAAGAGGCACACGGTGGCATTTCTGGGGTGTCCTGTGCAGGGCCAGGAGTCGGACTCGATGGTCCTGATGGGTCCATTCCAACTCAGGATAATTCTATGATTGTTGTGATTCTGTGATCATCCAGTTCCAACCCCGGCCATGGGCAGGGACAGCCTGTGAGTGTTGAAGGCTGGGTTGGGTGGGGTTTGGAGCAACCTGGTCTAGTGGAAGGTGTCCTATGGAAGGTTACCTGTGGCAGGGGCTTGGAACTGGAAGATCTTTAAGGTCCTGTCCAACTCAAACCATTCCGTGATTGTATGATCTTTTTTCAGGGTTTCCCGTGGAAGAGGAGGATTTGCACACTACGTCCTGTGCCTGATTTATTTTAAAAACGCTTCGCTTTGCCAGGTTTCTTTCAGCTGACACATTTTATTTTCTTCATTGACTCTGATTTACATTTCCTACTCAGGCAACGACTCAAGCACTTCTTTATGTTATTCATCCTTTGTCTTTAAGGCTGTTTATTTGTGATCGGCTGCCATCAGCCCTTCTGAAGCAGATTGAAAGGATTAAGAGGCTTGAGATGACAAAAGGAAGAGCTTGTCAGAGAGGAAAACCTTTACCCTTCTTTAGCTGGGTGCAGAATTTTGTCTTGAAGGAGGTAAAATTAAAGTGGGTTGGTGTTAGATCCTCTCCTGTGTGTTTCTGAACGCTGGGGAAGTGGAAATAATTCCACCTGAATTTGCAGGGATCAATGCACAAAGAGACACAGACCACTGGGTGGTGGTCCTGGGCCACAAGAATCAAGATGGGTGGAAGGTGCTGACAGGCAGACTCAAATATCTCTGTAAAAATAATTTAAAACATCTCTGTAAGATTCATTTTTAGGTTTTTTTAAGCAGGTCCTGAACTAGAAGTACCTAAGAGAGTGTGTTTGAACAGTGTGAAAATGTCACAGCATTTTGGGGGATACAAACCTTTGTTTTTCATCAGGCCCTCTGGCAAAGCAAAGCACAAAGGACAGAAATCCCACATCACTGAAATGAGTCATTATTGCAGCCACTTTTGGGCTGGGAAGTGGAAGCTTGGACTTGTTCAAAGTGAGGAGCCTAAAGATCATCCCAGTTTGATGAGTTCAATAAAACCTGATTCTCCCTTCCTAAAATCCTGACAAAGGGCTTTTATCTCCCTCCACGTAAGTTTTTTTAAATAATGTCAATATTGAAATAACATCCAGGTTTTCCTGCCAGGTTTTCTCTCAGGCTTTTTTTCCTCCCTCTCTCCTTTTCACTCTTGACAAAGGCTCATTTGGTTTATTAAAATAATGTAATTGAACTCCTAGATTTTTTTTTTTTAAATTGAGGTTAGGAGAGGAAAAAAAAACAAACTCAAATTTATGACTTTTGCCTTTAGGAGGGAAGTATAAAAGTTGCAAGTCACCTCCACTGGAGTCAGGACTTCATCTTTTATCACAAAGATAAAATACCACAGACTGGTCTCAAATGTTTTCCCGTACTTGGTCAATTCCAGGTATCAGCCTTTTGTAGCACATTTTTTCCTGGTGACCACTTTGCACTGAACATTCTCCAAGTCCCTCCAGCATGGAAAATGGCTGTGTAAGGAAAAGATGTTCAGCATAGCTCAGAATTCTTATTTTTTCCCTGATAAAAAATAAGTGCTGTCTCCATTGGAATGTAGAGGCTCCATATGAAATCACGGATGACTTAAGTGCTCCATGTTACGTCCCAAAGTCCTTCCAAGCTTTAATTTTCCATTTATAAAGAACACGATAATTGAGATTAGGTTTCTTCCCAGACCCAAAGGATTTTGCTACCAAACACGGCGTTTTTCTGCAGAAAGGAATTATTTACAGGCACAACAATTCCTGAAATAACTTAGTGCTTGCAGGGACATCCCTCCATGGGTGCACGTTACAGCCTGGCCTCAGTGTGACATCCGTAATTCCCTTCCTGCCTCTCATCCTGTTATCATCCCGAGGTGGGTTCTGAGTGCAGCTCCAGGGGTTGTTGTTCCAAAGGCAGAGAGCCCAGCACATCCCTGTGCTCTGGATTGGGAAAATCCTGGTTTGCCAAATGATGACCCAAGCGCGTGGAGCCTGACTTGCTCTCTTGACAGAGTGGGAATGCAGAGAGAGAGGTTCATTTGAATTTGAAAAGAAGAGGATCATTTGGTGCCAATCCAGACTCCTCAGTCCTGAAAGGAGATGTTTGGATTTCAGTGCCAGGTGCCCGTCCTGGCTGGCTGCCGCCTGCTGACTCGCTGGGAATGGAAATCCCTCTTTCCTTCAGCCCTGAAACAGGCATGGAAATGTTTTCCTGTGGAAAGCCAGGGGTGATCCAGGAGCTAGAAAATCTTCAACCTTTTATTCCATGGGAGATTTAAACCTGTTCCTAGCCTGGATCCAGCCTGTGATGACACTGCAAACCTGCTTAAGAGCATTAGTCAGAATGCCAGCGTTTATCCACTCAGCTATGACTCCTAATTCCCATTTCAGGCAAATCCCCATCTCTCGCTGCAGCTTGATTACAACGGTGATTAATTTGAAAGTCAACATATTTACCCGAAATACAACATCATTAAAAAGACTAAACATAAACCTGCATATTTACAAATATCTTAACTTGACGTGATTAAAGCAGACAGCCTCCTCTCTGCTTGTTTGGATCCAGGCAGATGAGCTTCTTTTCCACCTTTACATTTTCATGTCAGTAGATGGCACTAGTATTTTCTCAATTTTTTTCAGTACAATATTAGATTTCCTTATGATACCTCCTGCCCTCACTCTGATTTTCAAAGGACAGAATTGCTCATTTCCAAGGGGATATTTTATCCTTAGTAAATATATAATATCACTCCAGTTTGGCTCTCAGCAAGTAAATCTTTGCATGTTTCATAAAACCTCAATGCCACGAGACTGAGGTTTTTTCCGTTGTGAAAACAAAATGAATTTAAAGTTTTGATTTCCATACTGGTGTGAGAATATACCAGGAAAACCCTGTAGGACCTCTGTATAGGGTGCCCTAAAAATCCTATGGCTTTTACTCCACCATCACAGTGAAAATAGAAAGACATTGCTCCTTTTCAATTATATTTTTATTTGAAGAATGAGCAGTGGGTTGCATGAAAAGCAGAGATATTAAAAATTTTGAATAAGATTCTCAGTTTGTTTTACTCTACCCTCACAAATACAGGAACTGGTGAAGCTTCACTTTTCATGCCAGCTCAGCTTTTCTAATTAAACTTACACTTTAGGAAAACATATTTTAACATCCTAGCAGATGTCCTTGTCTCTGTCAGTGTAGCGTCCTCCTGAATTAAAACAAAAATTCAGCTTGCCATCGTCATCCCAAACAATTTTTAGTTTCATTTTCCTGTTCCTAGAGAGGATGTTGATGTGAACATCTCCTTCATGGTGGGAGAACCAATAGATTTGGATATCAGAGGTAAACAGGGCACAGGTTCAGTTTATTGTCTTGCCAGAGGGACTTTGTAGGAACAGCGTCAAGACAAAATGAAAAGTTTGCTGTCCCAGTTCCCCAGATGTTCACAAAAGTGATTTCTTCAAGTTGTGAGGTTATGGTAAGGATAAAGATAACTGCAGGAATTCTTTTCCTATTTCACAGAATCACAGGACGATTTGGCTTGGAAAGGACCTCAAAGACCACCTCGTTTCAACCCTTTCACTAGATCAGGTTACTCCAAGCCCCGTCCAGCCTGGCCTTGGACACTTCCAGGGATGAGGCAGACCCGGAATTCCTGCACAGCCTGTGCCAGGGCCTCAGACCCTCACAGGGAAGAATTTCTTCCCATTATATCATCTAAATCTACCCTTCTTCTCTTCAAGCCATTCCCCCTTGTCCTGTCCCTGGGGTGCTTTGCCACCTGTGCCACACATTGGTCAGGATTCAAAGGGAACTTTGGTGAATCCACCAACCGTGGGGTCTAATTAATAAATATTAAAATCTCCTGATATCCACACAATGCTCTTGCTCCAAGTCCACACAGATTTAGGAAACAGCCACATGTCAAATCAATGGCAGGTCAGTGATGGAAAAGTTCCCCTCGTGTTGTTCCGAGACAACATTAGGTGATGACTGAGGAATTATGATGGGAACCCAAAGGAACAAGCCACACCTGGACCCCACAAGGTTTATTCTCCTCAGATCTCTGCATTACAGACAGATCTGTTTAGCTCTGGCAGGTAATTGTCAGCTGGCCCAGGGCAGCAGCATTTTGCTGCTGCAGTTTTATGCCTCTAACCATCGCGGTGCCTCCATTTAGGAACACAGAACTAATTAACATGCCAGTTAAAGCACCTGGGTTTTGACACAGGGGCAAGGAGAAAGTGCAGGAATCAAACCACTACAATTAATTATGTTTGTTTCTCAGAGCAAGGCACTGGTGTCCTGGGATTTCCTGCCTGTCTTCATTCCCTTTGTTCGTCTCCCTCCTTGGTAATAATGCAACTCTTGTAGAAATTAATTTGGTGGAAATTGATTAAAGGTGGACACTGTTTGCCCAGGAAGGTAATTGTCTCTGACACCTGGTGTTGGGAAAGATGTGCACATAGAGGTGCAGGAAGGTGCACGTTAATCTTCTCCTCTTAGGCTGGAGATGTAAGGAGGTGAATCAAGGGGGTGATCCCAGCCAGGAGACATGGAAAGGAAGAGAAATAAAATGAAGGTTACGTGGAAGGAAAGTGAGTTCAGCAGCAGAACCCTGCAAGAGGGAGAAATATCACAGAACCATAGGATCAGAGAATGGCTTGGGTTGGAAGGGAACTTTAAGACTGTCCAGTTCCAACTCTCTTGGGCAGGGACACCTTCCACTAGACCAGGTTGCTCAGGGCCTTTAACTCTTCCAGGGACAGGCCAGTCAGAGCTTCTCTGGAAAATTTCTTCAAGTGTTTCTTTCCCTTCACAGGACAGAATTTTTTCCTAATATCTGACTTAATTCTACTGTCTTTCGGTTAAAAGCCTTGTCCCATCACTAATTCCATAAATCTAAAGGCTTATGCCTGACTGAGCCAACTCAGTGAAAATCTGCTCACACTTGAATATTTGAGTGTAATTTCTGGGCATTAATATTTCTTGTAATTAGAGTTTTGACTCTGGTCTTCATTCCTCCTCTGGTTTATGCAGGTAAGACTGTCCAGGGAATAGGTCAAACCCATCTTGTGGTTCCTCCTGTAATAACTTGAATGAGAACAGGAATTTATTCAGTTATTTATTTTTCCAGCCAGTCTGGAAAGGGGGTCTTAGCAACCTGGTCTAGGGGAAGGTGTCCCTGCCCATGGAAGGGAGTTGGAAAGGGATGATCTTTAAAGTCCTTTCCACCCCAAACCATTTGAGGATTCTCTGATTTTTCCTTCTTATCTTACACCACCAGATGATCAGTAGAAGGGAATCTCTCCAGCCAGATGGTTTCCCTGTTGTCCCATCAAGGAATGAAGGAGAGTTCCATCCCTCCCCATCCATTTCTCTGCCAATGGAAGTGGAAGTCCTGGATTTCAGCTGAAACCAAGGATTGCTCCGTGCCATTTGACATCTCACCCAAGAGCTGACCCAAATGGATTTAAGCCTGGAAGTCAAGGATTATATTACAGGCAAATCACTGAGCCATGAACAAGAAAATGGGAAAGTAAGGAAAGGTGATAATGGTAAAACACTGAGGGTAAAAGCTAAGAGCAAAATTCCAGACAGGGAGTAAGAAAACCCTGTTCTGATAACCAAGATCCTAACTGCCTAATAAAACTTCAGCAATTTTTCCATTATTAGTGGAGTCTGAGATCATAAATGAAAAAATCATAAATGAAAAAAATCGCATCCTCAATTTTCAGCAGAGCAAAAATCAGAAAGAATAAGCTGGGAATGCTGCAGCTTCATGAGGGATTTAAGCAAATTTGCTCATCTCTCTCTAATATCATTTTATCTCTCTATTTCTTTAATATCGATTCTTTTTGTCAACCAGACAAATTATTCTGCAGTATTTTTAACACTTTTTCAGAGCACCATCTGTTTGCATGATAATTTCCCCCAAGTCCTTATAAGGGCTGCAATAATCCCTTCATGTTAACTTTTATTATTTGATTTCCAACTGCCTCAGCTCTGAAGGAGCAGCGCGGGGAAATGTGTGTATTAACAAATAGCAGTTCCCCACAATTCCTGCAGAAAATTAATCATAAAAAAAGGATTAAGTTTCAACCACCTCCTCGGGGCACAGTATTCACACAGGTGTGGGTTGGAGTCACGAGGACAGAAGTGCAGAGGAACAGAACAAGCTCAGCCTGGCTCCAAAATAAGTTAAACTTGAATGTTTGGGAAAGAGTAAGAACAGAGCAGGCAGAGATGATGCATCCTCAATTTTCACCCATTTTCCAATAAATTTTAGTTCCATACCTGAGATTATTTTAACTCGCCAATTTATTGACCTGCAAAATCTTTTCTGAGTGTTCATTCAGCTTCAAAGGGTGGCTTGAACACAAATTGCCATCTTGCAGCTTTTGCTCTACCTATTAAATTGTCTTTTTTTCAACTTGAAATTTTCACAGCTTTTCCCTTTTGGTTCTCTTCTCCCTCCTAAGGAGGTGAGAGTGAGCATTTGGATGGGGCTGAGTTACTGGCTGGAGCTAAACCACAAGAAAATCTTTTAAAAATCACATAATTTTGTTTGCTTTATATCTGCCTGTTAGTTATTTATTCACCAAGTTCTGGCAGAAGAGGTGGTGAATGGCCAACCCTCACCCAACTTCTCTAAAGGCATCTGATCTTCCAGCAGCAAAAAAGGGGGACACAGATCTCTCATGGAAAAGGCTGGAAAGATGAGATGAATGGATCTGAAGAGTATATTTAATGTATATGTTTATATGGGCAATACTCAGGTGGTTCAGGCAATTAACCACGCACACATCCCATAATATCCTGCCAGAACAAGGGGACATTTGGTGTTGCTACAATATTCAAAGGGATCTTCAACCATCAAAACTACCAAAATCCCCTTCCAAATACTTCTCCCTCCTCTCTCAAGGAAGATAATCCTAAATATACGTGAGACCTGTGCTGAAACCAACAAAATGCCCCCACAGGACATTGTTACAGCATTTCCCTCTGTCATACACGGAATTAGGACCATGTGCCCTGGGTGTTTCCTCTTTGGGAGCCAAATTCCCAATGTTCTGTGATTGTCCCCACACTTCAGTAGCAGAACCTTTGGTGTTCACTTTCCGATATTGGATTAAACATTACGTGAAGACTTTGCCTTTCAGATTCCTTTTGCTGTACATTATAAATCTGCCTGCTCTGCAGAAAAAGGACTTTATTCTTCCATTCCAGCTGTGAGACAATGTCAATAGATAAGTGTGTATTAAAAACTTCAAGATCATTTTATTTAGGCTTAATTCAATTAAGCTTTTTTTTTTTTTTTTTTTTTTTTTTTTTTTTTTTTTTTTTTTTTTTTTTTTTTTTTTTTTTTTTTTTTTTGTGCTTTTGTTGGCAGTTTTCTATTAAGGTCGTTCAGTCGAACTCATACTTAAAAAGAAAATAGCTGCAGAGTCTTGCTGCTTAATATAGAGGAGTGCTTCAGGTGCCAAAGTCCAAGGTGAGCCAAAGGGAACTGCTCAGGTAGATCCAGGACATGCCAGAAAACAACCAGCCCCAGCCAAGTCATTGCTGCCAACCCCAAACAAAGGTTCTTTTGTCACTTGACTGTTTTATCTGTGTCTTCTCTTTAAAAGTGCCCTGCTCAGTCACAGAGGAGGCTGGGACTGCATTGAGTTTGAGAAGTCTCAGCAGTGGAGCAAGGTCCCAAGAGCACTGAGAGTTTTCCAAGGGGCAGAATTCATCCTGGGTTTTAAGAACAGTAAATATATTTTTGAATCTATGTGAAAATCATTATCATCAAGCACCACGGGAGGAAGGTTGCTTTACAAGAACACAGAATTAGAGAATCACAGAATTATTTGGGTTGGAAAGGACCTTTAAAGGTCATCCAGTCCAACCCTCCTGCCGTGAGCAAGGACATTTTCAACTAGACCAGGTTGCTCAAAGCCTCATCCAACCTGGCCTTGAACACTTCAAGGGTTGGGGCATCAACCACCTTCATGGGCAAACTTTTCCAGGGTTTCACCACCCTCGTTGCAGAAAAATTTATTCCTTATTTCTAGTCTAAATGTCCTTTTTAAAAAAGTTTAAAACCATCACCCTTTGTCCTATCTCACCAGTCTCTGCAAGAGCTTGTCCCTGTTTTCCTTATAGGCCGCCTTGGAACACTGGAAGGCTTTTAGAGCATCCAATACTCCCCCTCTCAGAGCCCACCTTCAATCAGATGTGAGAAAGGCTCAGAGAGTTTTGCATTTTGGATGGGATCCAAATCCTGGAAGATGCGACCTGGTCACAAACAACAAGGAAAATGAAGGTATGAGGTGTGCTTGAAGCTCAAACAGATTTTGAAATAGAGCGCAATCACCCAGAATCATGGAATTATTAAGGTTAGAAAAGACCTCCAAGATCATCAATTCCAATCTTTGACCAAACACCACTCCAGCCTCAGTTTTGGTGGGACCACGTACAGGGGCTTAGAAATCCCTGAGATATGGAACACGTTGTAAAAGGTTTTACTGCAACATCAGCAAAAACAGGAACCCTTGGCTGCCATCCCAGGTAAATTAACACTCCTGCCAAGTGCTGACCTGTCTGTAACAAAGGCCTCTGAGCCTGCCACAAAGTGTAATTAATTGGATGGAAAGATCTCCCCTGGATTTCAGTGAGATCTGCTTCAAGACTCTCAGTGTGAAGGAGAGGTCACTTCTGAAAGGACCTATCAAGGCCAAAGTAGTGTCCTGCACACTCCTGGCTTTCACTTGTCCCAAGTCTGAAACTGGAGCTGGCAATAAACGTCTTCAATTATTAGTGAAAATCTTCAGTTCAGTGATTTTGGGATGTTCCTGCCAATAGACATTTGCAGTGCCTTGGTGGATGTCTCTGCAGAGGCGTTTCCTGTTTACTCATGCAGATTTCTATGCCTGAAAAGATTCTCTGTAGTGATGTGAAACCGGGGATGCCAAGAACTGTGCCAAAGACCAAACTCCACAGATTCCATGATTCAGACACTGACACATTTCAGACATCTCCCCATTCTACTTTCTCAATATACTATTGCTTTTTTTAAAATTGATTTCTCTTGAAAAGAAGTCATTCTGTGACCTGAATGGAAAGCAGAAAGAATAATACCTCACCAGTAGCTGACTGCAGGCAGAAAAAGCTCATGAATAAATAGATAATTTGGGTTTGGATAAGTAAATAATTTGGTGTTGTATGAGATCTCCCCATGTCAAAGCTCTTTCTGTGCATGTGTTCACCAAGGTGTTGCTGTCCTTTCAAGCTCCATTTAAGTCTCTCTTAACGAGTTTTAAAATGACCAGAGAGACATTAGAATTGATGGAGAGATGCTGTTTATGCTAGAAAAATACATTTTAATTCTATTTACAATAGACAAAAACCATTGCAAGGTGAGTGCCAGTTGTATCCAGGATCAACTCTGAGAAATCTTGTCAATTTCTGCACTGATTTTTTTTTTCCAAAATATGTTCTTCTTTGGAGAATGAGTAATAGCAAACAGAGGGTTTTCATGAAATCTTCTTTAAAGGAAATTATGGGACTTGGTGATTTTGGGAGTCTCTTCCAACTTTTAGGATTCTATGAAAATGGGGTTAAAAGAAAGACTTCCTCGAAAATATCAGATGTCTTTGTGGCCCTCCTGGTTCTGGAGTGGGTGAAGCAGAAGTTCTCATCTCTGTCACAGACTGTGTTAACACTACTTTATAAATCTCTTTAGTTAGATTATTTCTCTGCAAAGTGTTTAATTACCATTCTTTTGCCATTAGAGCCAGACTAGCAAATTCCTGAGGTATTTAGATAATTCATTACCATAAGTGAAGACTGCATTTGCTGGAGTTTACATGGATTTTCTGTAATTGTATCATAGAACCATCACAGGAAGGGATTGAAAGGGATTTTAAAGTCCATATGGTTCCACCCCTCTGCCATGGGCAGGGACACCTCCCACTATCTCAGGTTGTTCCAAGCCTCATCCAACCTGGCCTTGGACACTTCCATGGATGGGACAGCCACAGCTTCTCTGGGAAACCTGTGCCAGGGCCTCACCACCCTCACGGGGAGGAATTTCTTCCCACTATCCAATCTAAATCTCTGCTTTTTTAGTTTAGTTTGCAGATGTCATCACCCTAATTTCTGTGTGCGCTGTAGAGATGGAACCATGAGAAAGGAGCAGCTTTAAATTTCTGCAGTTTATTATCAAGATCTATATTGGCTCCTCTTGCCAGTTTAGCATCTTGAATGGCCCCACACATCAATGCCAAGAGAAAAGTTCCTGCAGCAGAAAGGCCATCCTGTTTTACATTTCCAAGTTCATCTGTGAAGTGCTGTTACACACAGATTGAAGCATGAGATGCAATTATTCTGGAGCCAGGGAAAGGTAATAGGATGGCTCTACCTGACCTGACTTTGAAGTGTGGTTAAAGCCACTTAAGAACAAGAAGAAATGTGGCTCCCTGATGCTCATTTTCAGGGGTAAAAAGTGAATCACAGAGTACAGCAGAAAAATATTCCCTTATTACCAGAAGTTATTCAAGGATTTGATGGAGATGTGCAACAGGGATGTGAACTGCAAGATCAAGTGATAGATCCAGGGCACCACGGTTGAAAATCCCATTGTGAGCTTCTTAAAATGCTGGGTTTTTCTTACATGCACAGAGCACTTTGGAAATCTAAAGATGGAAAAAGCACTCAGTGCTATTATGAAAGATTCCTCAATAATTGATTCACTATGCTAATCCTTCTCCAAAATCAACCTACATTCTTCTTTCAGTCTCTGCTGCTCAAACCCAGTCACAAAAATGGGAAAAATGAACTGTTTGCAGCCAGTCTCAACAGGGAAAAAAACCCCAAGGTTCTCCTGGTTGTTTTTCTTTGTTCATCGATTTGTTCTTAGTGTGTGGTTACAATTATTTTTTTATTTCCTTCTTTGATAGTTTCCTTTTTTTTGCTCAATGGGATCGTCTTCTGATATTTGATATTTGAAAGCTGATCTTTTCATTTCCAAATTTCAAAGACCAGGAATGGCCTGGATGCAGGAATGTGGTAGTTTTTGCAGCTCAGTCTATTGGTGAAGTCCATTTTCATGTTGGCAATTTTTCAGAGCTTTTGTACCTGTTGACCACACTGGGATCACTGGATTTCCAGTGATAGAATTCCTGTAAAATTCCATCCTGCAGAAACTTAGTAAGTGCAGCCAGCTCTCCTCCAGGGAGAAAATAAAACCAGGAAAAAAACCCCCTTGAAACCAAGTTATGTTTTGCCGTAGTGAACCAGACCCATGTTCTTCCTGTCCCTGGATTAGAATAACAACCTTAGGGAAGGATAGAAAATTTATTCTTGGAGAGATCAGAGGGAAAACTACATCCAACATGGAGATCTAGACAACAGACCACACTTTGGGTATCCTTGATTGTTCCTTCCCCCCCCTGCCCCCAGATTTTCTCTTGCTGAGGAAGCCCAGCCATGGAAAAGGGAACATCTGACTCCAGAATTCAAGCTAGAGGCCATGGGTTTGTGAATTACAAAATCACAGAATGGTTTGGGTTGAAAAGGACCTTGAAGAGCATCTCATTCCACCCCCTGCCATGGGCAGGGACACCTTCCACTCTCCCAGGTTGCTCCAAGTCCTGTCCAACCTGGCCTTGGACACTTCCAGGGATGGGGTGACCACAAATAAAAAAGGCCACAGACTTTTTCAGGGGAACAATGAGCACAGCCTGGAGAGATCCATAAAACACAGCTTCCACCTACAGCATGGGGAAGGTTGGGCTGGCAGCCACAGCACCTAAAGATTCTCTACAGCAGCTCCTGAGCACCTTCAAACTCCACAGAAATCGTTGTTTTCCAGAAAAACGAGTCCTAACCACCCTCAGATCCACCACATCCTGATCAGTTTGAATTCCTTGGCCTCTGCTGTGTGTTTTTTAACTCATATCTCATCTCTTCTTTTATTTATGAAGGAAAAATCACCTGCCATGTCACTCAGGGAAGGTTGTTTACCCCTGTGTCATCCCACACTGCCTGGTCCACACCGGGAACATTGGAATGGCAGGTGAGTGAAGCACATTCCTGCTTTTCCTGAGGGAAAACAGAATCCAAAGATGATGGCAGGATGAGGTTTCCCTGCCTTGTGAGTCTGCAAGTCTTTGATTAGAAAAATAAAAAAAAAACTGGCTGAGTTTAGTTTAATGTTTTACCAAATAAAATCCAGTTGAGCTCTTGCTGCTTGGTTGGCAGAGCAGTGGCTTGGGGATAGAACAGAAAAATCACCGAGGTGAGACCCCCTTCAATGGCACTCTGAAGTCCTGTGCATGAATTGTCACTGTTGCCACGTTTAAAGGCAGCGGTGTGGATCCCACTCCTCGTAATTACTCTGCAATAAAGCAAGAGCAAAATCCCATTTTTCAATTGTTTCCTCTGCTGGTTGAAATACTTCCAGCATCTCCCACTTCCCTCAGCTCCTTCAAGCAATCATGTGGATTTCAAGGATGTAATTGCAACTTGGAGACTGTTTGTTGTAAGACCAAAGGCCATAAAACAAACCTTATCAGCCTTGGTAGAGACACCACAAACAGCTTTGTGGGTTTTGTGCCTTCAGGGGGAGGGAGAACGGAACAGTTTGGCAGGGAAGAAGAGAAGGGAAAGAGAGGCTCAGAAAGCAGGTAGGACATGAATAATTATGGAATAATTTAGGTTGGAAAAGACCCTTAAGATCATTACTGCACCCTGTAAAGATTCACAGAGCGTGGAAGCTGCTCATCATGAAAATGCAAATGACTCGCTCTGATCTGAAGAGAGAGCAAAAAATAGTCAAGGGTTGACAGGAGAAGTGTTTAAGCAGATGAACACCTCACACAACCATTTTTAAACAGGCACTGATTTTCATTTTAACTCAACCGGCATGTGAGGAAGAGACAGATATTTTGATGGGAAAAGGGGAAGGAGGCATTAGCTGAAGAAGAAAAAGGGAAGTTTTAATCCTATTGATATAGAAAGAAAGGGATGTAGCAGCTCTTTTTCCTGACCTGTGATACTGAGCAAACCTGAGGGGCGCTCCACAGTCATGATAGTCAAAAAAATTCCCAAAATTTATTTCTCAAGTGAATATCTGCTTTCAAACATGACCCCAGCAGCTGTGGGATGGGTGGGACTCTGAAGAGACCTGTCTGAAAGGCCACCCTCACGCAAAGGATATCAGATGGCCACTGTGGGATGAAAATGCAGGCAGGAATATTATCCAGATTTTATTTGGGAATTAATCTCTGAATTTCATGGCTCCCATGCTTTCTTGAGGTGAGGAAATTGTTCAGACAATGTGCACCACCTTGCAAAGGGGCAGCCACAAAACTTGGCCACCGTGCCAAGATTTTGGAGAAACTGTCCCCAGGTTCTTTTCATTATTAGGGAAAATAAATAAAACTTTCATTTCTGTACATTCAGGTTAAATTATAAGAGTTACAAGTCCCCAGTCCCCACACTCAGTTCCTTTCAACCTTTGGGAACTGGCTATTTTGTGGCTGAAATATTGCCATGGATTTTTGTACCTTTCTTTAACAGTCAAAATGACAACTACCAAGGAGTTTTCCAATTTCAGTGAGGCCACTTGCCTGACCCTGCTCTGGAATATTAAAAGAAAATGAAGTTGAAGAGAGCTGATGAATGAGAGAAGAAATAAAAGGCCTCAGACATGGGAAATAAAGGAAAGAACTTCCCCCAAAACAAAACCCAGGTGAGGTTTTTTTTGTTTTGTTTTCTTTTGGGATGGGCTTTTTTAGGGGCAGAGAACAGTGCTATTGAGATTGCATTTAGCTAGAATGGACCAACCCCGATCACAGAATAGAGCCTTCATCTCAAAGAGACTGACAAGCAGCAAATAAATCAAGGAGAGGCTGGCACTTAATTTCCTCGTTGTTTCTTAAATCTTCCCTTGGCTGGGGACGAGTTCAGCTGCTGCACCACTGTGATATTTTTGGGCTGCAGGGCGTGAGGGTGTGGAGCCTCATGGTGGAGGGAACCACCAGTTTGGGGGCAGTGGATGCTCTCGGGAATTCCCACAAACATCTGACTTTGATCTTCTAAGCCACCCATATCCCATCCAGCAGGGAAAAGAGGGTTGGGAATGTCCTCTTCATAAGGAAGGCAGATTATTACCCCAACCCATGGACGGATTAAATTAGGTTGCTTTTCCTGGCTGGAATCTTCCAGGCAGCTTCACGCTCGGTCCTTGGTTTCAGTAGAATTCCCGTAGTAAACCCAGAGCTACATTTAATTCCTTCCCTGTCAGAGAGATGCATTAGGTCTTGGAGCAGGGCCTGCTCTCTCATTTCTTCCAGAGAAACCCTGCAGGGCTATTTTGGGCAGCCTAAAAGGAGCCGGCAGCTTCATCAGCTCGTTCATGATTGACTTGTCGCTGAACAAACCTGTCAGGAGATGCAGTTTACTGCAATCAATACTTCCTGGGAGACTGCTGAGCTCTTCTCCAAAGACTTGGAACTCCCCTAGTGCTGCCCATTTAGTGGCCTGGATGAGATAAGCAGAGTCTTTTGATGCTTTTATGTGTTCCCTGAGTCGAACCTCCCACCAAGTGAGCATTCCGACTTCCACAATTTTCCAAGTTTCCAATGGGACATCATCTCCGTGCAGATTTTCCTAGGGATTTCACTGCTCCAGGCTCCTGGTTCAGTGTGGTGAGAAGAGGCAACAGCAGAACTGGAAAACCTCCAGATCCATTTTACCAACAGCTCAAGGTAATCAACCTTTTTTTTAATTTTATTTTTTTAATCCTTTCCTAAAATGCAATCTCTTGCTCTGGTTTATTCTACTACGCAACTGTGGGTTTGATGTCTTGAGACACCTCTGTGCAAATCTCGTTTCAGATGGGTCATAATTCATTGGCTTATTCTTCAACTGTGATTTTTTTCCCCTTCTATTGTGGCTTCAGGAACCTACAACAACCATCCAGTCCAACTGCTTGACCAATTCCGGCCTTGCTAAAATTTAAAGTGCATTTTCCAAATGAGTCTTAAACGCTGGTGGACATGAGGCACCAATCACAGAATCATGGAGCCATTTAGGTTGGAAAAGACCTTCAGGATTATAAAATCCAGCATTTTACCAATCCCCACCTTGTCACACAGCCCAGAGCACTGAGTGCCACATCCAGNAAAATCCAGCATTTGACCAATCCCCACCTTGTCACACTGAGTGCCACATCCAGTCATTCCATGAACCTCCCCAGGGATGGGGACTCCATCATTTCCTTGGGCAGCCCCTTCCAATGTCCAACCCAATGTTCCCAACCCGAACCTCTCCAGTGTTCTCCTCAGGTTTCCTCCTCAGCCCCCTTCTCTCCAGACTACACAAACCCAGGCATTTAGTTCAGCAGCCCACCCCAGATCCTAAAAATGGAGCAACAAATCCATCTCTTTAGACTTCAGTTCAGAGCCATGAAGAAATGTAGTCCTGGAAATCACTCGGCATCAAGATTTTATCCAAGCACCTCTCAGTCTTGACCAAGGAATTGCTTGGAGGATGTCCATACTCAACCCAACTCCACGGATTTTTGGGCTGTGAAAGCAGAAACTCCACAGGGCTGTGCTATTTCTCAGCCACTTTCAGTTGACTTCCTCTTGTAATTCACTGCATGTTCCTAATAAAGAAATATTCTTGTCATGAATTAATAACACTGGGCTCAATCTATGTCCAGGCAAACATTAGGAGTGTGAAAAATCCAAAGCATCTGGCACGTTTCAGCAGATTACTGGACTGTCTCAGTTTTTCTCTGTGTTTTTATTATGTTTTTCATTAGAAAAAATATTAATAACTAAGCACAAAGAGGACACAGCGTGTGACTGCTCAGTCAGTTGAGGAGGTTTTGTGCTGAGAGAGCTCATAAAAGGGGATAGGTTTACTCAAAGCCAGAAATTTGTGATCACTGGGGTTTAATCAGACAAAAAGCAAGTTTCAAGCAGCTTTGGGTCTCCCCTCGAAGAAATGAGCAACTTGTGTCTCCTATAACCTCCTCAGATTTGGGGTGGTGATGACGGCTGTCCTCCACCCATGAATGTGGCAACAAAAGGACATGGAACTGTTGGAGCAAGTCCAGAGGAGGCCAAAAATTTGATAATGGGACTGGAGAACCTCCCCTGTGGAGATAGGCTGGGGCAGCTGGGGCTGTTCAGCCTGCAGAAGATTGGTGGAAATTCCCCAGCATCTTCCAGTACCATGAGCCCCATTCCTCAATCCATCCTCTGCTTTTTACACTTTCTTGCCTGGAAGGACCACACTGGATAAGGAGCTCTGAGAAATAACAGGTAACCCAAAAAAAAAATCCCAAATTTTTGACCGGCTGTTATCAATTTTCCTTCGTTCTTCATCCCATGAGGTGGAAATGCTGTGAACATCAACATCCACCATTATTTTTGGTTATGTCTATGTTCTGGGTTGGGCACAAAGTATTCTATCACCATCTTCATGTTAAATCCAGGTGGGACTGTGCCCTTCCTGGGGGCCCCTCCCTCAGGGTTATCTTCTGTTAATGGGCCATCAACGCCTTGCCCACGACTCATAGATAACTCCTGGAGGGAGTTATCTCTGTTTAATGGCTCATCAAGGACCCCTTGCAGGACCCATCATCCTATTGTGAAATGCTCCACCCAGGGGGAGGA
>VXBN01006036.1:155488-192797 GCA_013397395.1 Sinosuthora webbiana
TACAGTCTAATTAGTTCCTTCCTTCCTTCCTTCCTTCCTTCCTTCCTTCCTCATCCTCCTTTGCTGAGAACCAGGTGTGTCCCAAATCAGGTAAAGCAACGCAATGTCATCCCACAAATCCCACATCCACTGCACGGGAATATAATTTTAAATTATTTTGGAATACATGAATATATTACTGGGGCTGGAAGAGCTGAGATGGCTTTGAGAGGATTGCTGGTGATCTGCTAATTATGATGTAAATCCTAATTTTTGTTGCAGCACAAAACCTTACACAGCTGGACACACCTGAAAGGCGTAGCCAGCTTTTGGTGAACGTGCGCTGCTGATGTTTTCTCTCCACACAGAATATTTATTTTCTGGAGATCTTTAACCCTCTTCAGCTGAAGTGATAAATTTTCATCTCATTTGCTTTACTGGTATTTCATTCAGTCATGGCCCGTTGGCCCAAAGGACGTTCATTGCACACCTGCAACAGAGGCAGAGAAATGTCTGGGGGGGGAGGAATGAAATGTTTCAGAGCTTGGTTTTAAAGTCGTCACTTCTGAGCATAACAAAGTTGCTGGTCGTGGCAGAGTTTGACCAGTTGAAAAGTTATTGTGTGAGTTTGTGGGAGATTTTCCCATTCATTGCATTTATTGTTTTTTCTTGACCTGCTTCCAAGAAGACAAACTAGTCTGAAGGGCTGTATTTTAAAAAAAAACAGGAATGAAATGAGAAAAAAAAGCAGCAAAACCATCACTGACCTGCAGGGAATCTCGAGGCTCCTTCACATGATGGAAGGACAGGAATAACAGCTTCAGAAACAGAAACCAAAAGGACCCAGAATATTGGAAAGAAATAGAAGAAAGGACCCTATTTTTTCCTCCCTTGGCTGGAATAAGCAATGAATCAGTTAAAAATCTTCAAAAGGGTGACATTTTTGAAATGTTTTTGAAGCATTACTAGAAAGGTGCCATTTTCCAAGAAAAGGGACTTCTTTTTTTGTTAGATATATGTGAAATATAGTGAGCTTGATGCAGCCAAAATGCACTTGGTGGAGGAGAAAAAGAAGGAAAGAGGTAACAAATTTCATGTTTTCTGCCAGACGAGAGGAAACACACACAGAGTGAACCGCAGTAAAAGGGGATGGATGAAGGACTAACAGCTTCCAGTTTCCCTCTGGAAAACCTACCCCCCCGATACTGGGAAAATATTAAGATCCCAGAATAATCATCACAAAAAATCACAGAATCCAAGAATGAATTGGGTTGGAGGGACCTTCAAGTCTGTTTATTTTCAACCCCCTGCCATGGGCAGGGACACCTTCCACTATCCCAGGTTGCTCCAAGCCTTGTCCAGCCTGGCCTTGGACACTTTCAGGGATGGGGCAGCCACAGCTTCTCTGGTCAACCTGTGCCAGGGCCTCACCACCCTCACTGAGAATAATTCTTTCCCAATATCCCATCTAAACCCACTCTCAGTTTGAATCCATCCTCCTTTTTCCTGTCACTGCCTTTCCTTGCAAAAAAATCCCTCTCCATTTTATTTGCAGGTTCCCTTCAGGTCCTGGAAAGCCACAGTTGGGTCACCCCAAGGCTGCTCTTCTCCAGGCTGAACAATCCCAAATCTCCCAGCTGGTCCTCACAGCAGAGCTGCTCCATCCATCTGATCCTCTTGGTGGCTTCCTCTGGACTTGTTCCAACAGCTCCATATCCTTCCTTTGCTGAGGATTGAACATTCTTGATGTCCTTTTACTAATAATAATGGTATTTTTTATAATAAATAAATTTTATAACAAATAAAGTAAGCCAGCAGCTCTGCTCAAGGTCTGCTTCACCCTCTGGAGAAGGTATTCCAGCATCTGTATCTATTCCCTTCTCCCATCCTAACCTTAAATCTCTTCTAACTGCACCCCTGGGCTCCAGGTTGGAAGCGTCCTGCTCTTTCCTCACTCTGTAGGCAACCAGGAAAATCCCTGTGACCAACCAACACACAGCAGGGCCCAGCTGCCCAGCTATCCAGAGGATTAAGCTCCACTTTTAGACCAGGATTTCTCCTCCTGCTGGCAACCTTTTGGTGTGTGCATTTCAGCCAGGCAATTACCTCGTCCGCGCTCTGAGCACGCACGGAAAACTCCATCGCCAGCAGAGCCACACGTTCACCGGCTCTTCTTCGCCTCCAAATCCCATTTTCAAACATTTCTTGTCCTCTGCACCATCCCAGAGATGCCTCACGTAGGTTTTTGCTGCTCTTTGAAGGGCTGTGCACATCATGCCTATCAGAGCATTATCTCCTGCTTATTCGTCATGCTCTCTAGTCCCTCATTACTCCAGTTCTGGGCTGCTATAATTAGACTTCACATTTTTCAGACCTTTGTAGCAGTGTTTTTAGTTCACAAATTGAGGAGTTCGTTCATGCCAGAATGTTTTCTTTCCTTATCAATTTCTTTCCTTTTTTTATTTTTAATTTGCCCAGCGAACCAAAATATCAATTATTTGCAGAGCTTTAACTTAGAGAAGAAATTAAGGAATACATTTGCAAGACTTTGCTGTTAACTATTTAATCTGCTTAACTAATGGTGTGATGGATTCTCCACCCTTGCAACTACTAAATCAAGAATTTTTTTAACTTATAGTGGATTTTTCTTCTTTAGACTTTAAGCTTCAGCATTAGCATGAGTATTAGATTTGAAGCACAAATTAGGACTGAAAAATCCTATTTCCTATTTCAGCGGGCAGGAGGCCAGAGCAGGTAATCACAGCACTCCCTTCCAAGCATATCACCTGAAATGCAGATTACACCTCTTATGGTGATGTTATATCTTGGTCAAGTGCTCCAGCACTATTCATGTATAACCAGTAGACCCCAAAACTCAACTCCAGCCCTCTCTGACACCAATCCTAAGGGCAGGAGAGGCAGAAATCAGAATTTCGCCTGAGGAGCAGCAAGAGACTCACATTTCCAGGGGCTGATCTCCACTGAGGGAGATTCTCTGGGGAGCCTTTACTTTGGCTTTTAAAGCTTTCTCCTAAATTGAGAGTCCTAATGAGCCCTAATGCAGCAGCAATCCAGCTGCTACAGGTGATTTTTCAGATCAGCCTCCCTTTTAATTCAAGGTATCAGGGCAGGCAGGCCTGCAAAATTAAAAATTAGCAGAACTTGTGCAACATTAACTTCTCTCGTAAGGTGAGAGAAGAGCTGTGGGGTTTTCAGAACTGCCACAAACTCCTCTGAAACAAATTCAGAGCAGGATTGCAGGTTTAGATTCGATATTAGGAAGAAATTCTGCCCTCTGTGAGGCCCTGGCACAGGTTGCCCAGAGAAGCTGTGGCTGCCCCAACCCTGGAAGTGTCCAAGGCCAGGTTGGATGGGGATTGGAGCAACCTGGGATAGTGGAAGGTGTCCCTGCCCATGGCAGGAGGTGAAAATGGGTGGTCTTTAAGGTCCCTTCCAAACCAAAACATTCCATAATTCCATATTAAATGACTCTACTTAGGATGGATCTTACAACTATCCCACCCCATGTGGGATTTTGAATTGGCAATCACAGCCCTCTCCAGTCTGCAGCCTAAATATGGCCACTAAAAAATTAACTTTAAAAGAATTCACCCCTTAAAATTATCCTTTTTTTTTTTTTTTTCTTCCTTTTTTTCCCCCCCTTTTTTATGGGACAAGAAGAAACTAAGATTGGAGGAAAACAAAATTTCTTTTTGTTGTCTCTTTTCCTCTCTTCTGCTGAAAATAAAATAGAACAGGGAGACCCAGAAGGGAAGATGTTTTATTTCATACAGTGTGGAGAGTGAGGAGGTTTTGGCCGAATCTGGTGCCTCAGCCATTGCTATCATGTGTTTAATAAATGTTCCTCTCATATCCCTTATAGGCAGAAAGAGTTGTCCTTTCATTTTATCCCAAATATAGCTCAAATTTTTATCCTGACATCAGTCAAAGCTTGACCCAAATTTCTTTGTAGGGCTCACGGCTCACTCTGGAGTTTCCATTTAGCAAGAGCTGAGTTTTAGGTCAGTGAAAACACCCTTCAAATTTCATGTCTCCTCCTTCACTGTAATTCCCCTTGCCTTTGAAATGCTGGAATCCACTCATTGCTTGAGGCAAGATATCTGAACAAATGGACCACAGTCTAATTGAGTCTAATAAATCCTGTGTTCCTCCATAAAATATCACATTTTTAGTCCCCTGTTGTTTCTCTGAGACCACGCTGTGCTTTTGAGCCCGCTGAGCGCATTGGAAAGCACAAGTCCGAGATGTTCTTGTACACCACAGAAATGTCATGTTTGCTGAAATAAAACCCACAATTTTCACCTGCAAGCCGCAATGCCTGACCTGCAATTCAATATTGATTGACCTTCAATCCAATATCGAGAGTAAAATTAATAGAAGGAACTCCAGCAAATCACACAACATCAAAAACATGACATTGTTTTCCCTGTGACTCAGATCTTCCCCTTTTGTTGTGTTTTCTGTCCGAGGTGAAGAAGATTAAATGATATCCTCTCCAGGGGAGTGTTTTTAATTACGTGCTGCTCCCACAGCAGCTCTGTAACAGCGAGTTCCACAGTGCCTTGATGGGTTTATCCTCGTCGAACCTGCAGGAGCCCAGGGTGTGGAATCTGCACTCACCTTCCTCATTATCAGGAGGATTTATGGAAAGATAGTGACAGCACCACAACTCATTAGGTAATTAGCTAATTAGTCCGATGGAAAATCACCCTACAATGCTTCTGGAGAGAAAACCAGCTCGGACAATGTCCCTCACTATAACCCAGAGTGGTCTTGACACTGGATTGTGACCATCCAGGTCTTTCCCAAATTACTGCAAGGTCACTGTCATCGGGAGAGGGAATATTCATCACATTTATGATTTCTTTTTGTCGGCACAGTAACCTGGTACATCTTTGGTGGGTGGTGAGCATTTTCACTTCTGTCAGGACACTGACAAAAGGGATGGAGCACGGGGAGCTGGCAGATCAGGGAAGATCCCTCTGAGGCATTGTTACCCTGAGGTTGTGTCTTGGGTTGCAATATGTAACCAAAAATGTGTGTTCCGTTTGCCATCTGTTGAAATTGTTTGGAGAGGTGTTTTTCTTTATCTCTTGTATAACCCATTCCTCATAACTCCAAGGGAGAGGGGGCAGGTGTCTTCTGTTAATGGGCAGCTGATAAAATCAGGTGAGGCAGTGTTTATCTCTTCCACAACCCATCCTTCCTCCAGGGGATATCTGCTGTTAATGGGCCATCGAGGTTCACTGCATGACTGATAAAAATGACATAATTCCACTGGGAGATGCTCCACCAAGTGGGAGGAGCCAAACATTCCTACCTGGATAAAACCTGAGATTCAGAACACCAGGACAGCCTGTTTGCACTAGATTCCCAGAGGAAAACTGGACCCATCTCACCACCACTGGACCCTTCTACAGGATCATCTCTACACCAACAGAACCACGTCTGTCACTCCAGGAAGATTTATTTGGACTGCTTCCAGCACCCTGACCAACAGGGTGTCAGGTCCTGTTCTGACCCTGTCAGTGTTTCTCGGATTTTTTTGTTTGTTTGTTTGTTTGTTTGCTTGGGGTTTTTTTGTACTACTATGTTTGGTTCTTTTAATATTACTAGTAAAGAACTGTTATTCCTATCCCCATATCTTTGCCTGAAAGCCCCCTTAATTGCAAAATTACAATGATTTGGAGGGAGGGGTTTTACCTTCTCTGTTCCAAGTGAAGTTCCAGCTTTCCCTGGCAGACATGTGTCTTTCCAAACTAAGACATGTTGTTTACAGCGTCTTGAAGGGGACAAGAGGAAAAGGTCTCAAGTTGCACCTTAGGAAATTTAGATTGGATATCAGGAAAAAATTCTTTGCTAAAAAGGTGGTCAAGCATCAGAACACACTGCCTAAGAAAGGGTGGAATTACCATTCTTGGAAGTGTTCAAAATCCATGTAGATGTGGCACTTGGGGACATGGCTTAGTGGCGGAATGGGCAGTGCTGGATCAATGGGTGGACTCAATGATCCAACTGTCCAAAGGTTTTTCCAAGGTGTAATTATCCATAAATGTTACAAATTGCTTTGTATCTCCTAAAAAAAACAGGCCAGGACTTTTCTTTTAGCACAGCCAAAGGAAATTCAGGGCTGCTGAAGTTATCAAAATGCCTCTCCTCAAGTACCTTGATGCATCATCACTCTCACTAATGACTGTGTGTCACACTTCATGGCTTTTGTCACCTCTGCTAAAAACTTACCCAGGAGGTTCTTAATCCTCCAGATGCCTTGAATTCTGAGTCCTCATAAAATGAAGTGATAGTTTGAAACTTCAACAAAATTAGGCCCCAGCAATTCATGTTTAATATGGAAGAGTAAGAGACAGCCCAGGTGATAAGGACAGATGTTGTGTCCAGTGCCAGACCTGTTCTGGTTCCCTGCACCTTTTACTGGACAGTCAGCAGAGGATTGGTGAGGGCAGAACTATTCACTATCACATAAACATTCACTATCCCACTCTAGTGAATATTTATGACCATGAAAAGTTCTATTGGACCTCAGGGATGACGGCACAAGAATTCCCACCTCCTGCAGGAGTAAATGAACTTCTTAACCCGGTCCTTGGTGCAGAGACAACCCAAATTCCTCAGCAGGACCATCTTGGCTTGCTCAAGTCTATCAGCTTCTGTTCAGCTCCAGCCAAATCTCACCCCAAATCCAATTCTGCCAGCAATATTTTGCGAACGTTGTTAGCATTTATTTTCAAATTCTGCTGCACCCATTAATAGCCCTTCCTCTCCCTTGTCACCAAGGGGAACTTCTGTGTTTGCTTTATCCAGTGGTGCCAAGAGAGATAATTTTCACAATCAGATTTTAAGGGAAGTAGGGAAAAAAAACCCTCACTCACCTTCCCCACCTTACTTTGAATTTCAAGCTGACATTATTAGTGTATAATTAATGATGAATTCTTTGGAATCTGAGCTGCTGAAAATAGTGTGTTTATACACTGAGAAGGAAAATGATGAAGTTAATGAACCTGAAGTAAAGTTTTGATCCATCACAGTAATAACAGCAGCATCATTCCTTGCATTTGTCAAACGTCTCCATTACTGCAGCATCTCAGAGTCATTAGTGCCTGAGCTCAACTGCCTTAGGAAAAATAACCTCCATTTTATCTGTTAATATTTAAGGGGCAAGGAAGTTACAAGGACTTGTCAAAATCCACCCAGGGCATTTGTGCTGTTGCTGGGAGCTAAATCCAGAAATCCCAACCAATTCTCAGGGTAGTAATGTAAGCATCTGACAGAACTCTCTTCACTTTCAGTCATTAACATTAAAAAAAAAAAAAAAATCAGAAAATATCAAGATGCTGTTGGTATAGTTCTGTCCTAGACCTAACCTGGATATTAAGAAGGCCAGACTGGAAATGCTTGTCCTTGGAAAACTGTGCATACTTTAGTATCCAAGAAGTGCTGAGAGACAGGAATAAAGGTGTGCCTTGAATATCTTTCCACAACCTTTTAAAGGCTACGGAAGAGAAACACCAATGATATTTTCACCAAATCAGAGAATGGTCGGGATCAAAAGGAACCTTAAAAATTGTCTCATTCCACTATCCCAGGCTGCTCCAAACCTGGGATACTGCCTTGGACACTTCCAGGGATCGAGGGGCAGACACAGTTTCTCTGGTCAACCTGTGCCAGGGCCTCACCTCCATCCCAGAGAATAATTTCTTCCCAATATCCCATGTATCCCTGCCCTCTAGCAGTTTAAAGCCACCCCCCCTTGCCCTGTCACTCCATGCCCTTGTCCCAAATCCCTCTCCAGCTGTCCTGGAGCCCCTGCAGGAACAAAAAATGAAATAAATTTCTGAGTGATGACCATGGCCTTTCATGCATATCCATATTGGGACTGCCTCTTGTTTTTCAGGTTGTACAGCTGAGCAGGTTTTCAGACAGTACATCAAGATTAATAATGTTCTTCTTTAAAGGCAGCCTTATTCTCTTTCCAGGTTCTCCCTGGCAGGAGTTTCCATCTTCAATCAGATGGTTTTAATTGCTGTGTAAAGGGCAAGCCAGGATTTGATGGACAGAGTGAAGCACTGCACCTGTGGATAACCAGGGAGAACTTTTACCTGGAACTAAGCTCTCGAGTAAGAGATGTCTCTCCCTTCTCCTCCAAGATTTCCATTATGTTCCCTAGAAAAATTGAGGCCAGGAGTGTGCTAGCAAATTGCTTTGTGGAACTGTTTTTTCCTCTTTACAAAGGGGAAAGGAAATTCTGCCACAGTCTACATCAAACAGCCCCCAAGTCCATCTGCTGACCAGGTGGTTCCTTGTCTTTATAGGGGTGAAGGTGAATTTTTTTCTGCCCAGTTTGCAATGGCAAATATCTGGCCATTTTTTACTTTCTCACTCAGACGATGAGAATTATCACCTTTAGAATAAATCTGCAATGAAGCTTGATTTCATTCAGATGGATTGAAAATAAGAAACAAAATACCATCTTTTCATCAAGGCAGATAAATCATTCACACTTTCAAACTGGTCAGAAAATTCCAGACGTAAGTTGTCACCAGTCCTACCTCCACTAACTCATGAGCATCTGGAATAGATAAAAAATAATTGCCCAAATTTAAGTTTTGGTGGTTTGTTTTTTGAAATTTTAGTCATATCCTGGCAGACTCAACAGTTACCTGTTTGTCAAGATGTTGACTGACACAGTTGCACTTGTCCAGCCTGGCCACCTCAGTCCTCCTGTCACACTTCCCTGCTGTTCTCTTCCCATCTTCCCATGTCTTTTCCACTGGCCACCTGCCACTGAATGTCTCAGAGCTTCATTTTGCTGTGGAGAAGACTGAGTGTGAGCTGTGTTCTTGGAAACTTTTTAAAAGCAGGTTTTTAAAAATATCATTTCAGGAGTGTAGAGCAGATTCATTCAGATTCTCCCACTTGGAAATGTTGGCAGACGCTTAAACTTCACTCATGAGGGCTAAAACACTTCCTTATTCTCACTGCATTTTAATTCTCCCAAAATATATTTTAATACTGCTCAAATATCACATCAAGGAAGACACTTCTGCCCGCTCTCCACCCTGACAGGGTAAACTTTAAGGAGCAAGACCAAAGGGAAAGAGGTTAATTTCTCCATCAGCATAATTTGGAATACTAAACGAAAGTGAGCCTTGTTTGCAGTTTGCCTTTCAGCCTTTTGATGGCAGAATGAGGGAGAGCAGAATCTCTGCCATGCAGGTTTTGAATCCAGCTGTTCACACGAGTGATTTCTTCAGAAGGGCTTTGCCTGAAGCAGGAGTGCAAAACCATTTCCCATTTGGATACTCCAGCGCAAGAAGGAGATCTGTGCATGGAGATCATTAATTCACTCGCTGTGAGCGATGTCTGTTGCTTTGCAGCAGCAAAAGGGCTCCAACCTGGTCACTCATTTCCCTTCCATAGGGATGATCCCTGAAGGAGGATCACTTCTGGGAATTCCAGGCACAGAAAATTCTCAAAATCCTGTGCATGCAGACCCAAACAAAGAAATGAATACAGGGTTCAACCAGAGACCTTGGAAAAGGCTGCCTGTTTTAGAGACCATAAACAAGAATGTGGATTTGTAGTTTAGACAGAAATATATTAAGGTAGGTAGTGGAAAGTTTTAGAGTCTAAAGTTTAGGGATAGATCTAGTTGCAGAAGTAGCAGAAAGCTTTGAGGTGCAGCAAGTAAGTTTGTGCGTCATTATATGTTTGGTTAAAAAGGACGGCATTGTGGCAAAGATGTGTGAGGCGAATTAATTAGGGGTTGGTGTGAAAGTAGAAACATTCTTTGTGGCAGGAGTTTATTGGTTAATTAACCTTTAAGAGGCGTTGTAACCTGTGGTCTTGTGACCACTGACCACGAACTTCTGGCGTATGCAGTGAAGAGACTCTAGAAGAAGAGCAACAAATCATGCTTTAAGACATCTCCCAGTAGTCCTGTCTCTTATTATCCTGACAATCACTGAAATGCTGGAATGCACATTTCCTGTTTTATGGGGGCCCCCAACACAAGAAATACGTTGGCCTGTTGGAACAAGTCCAGAGGAGGCCACCAAGTTGATCACAGGGCTGTGCTTTAAAAACAGGCCCAGAGAGATGGGATTGTTCAGCCTGGGGAAGAGAAGGCCCCAGGGAGACTTTAGAGCCCCTTCCAGTGCCTAAAAGGGACCCACAGGAAAGACAGGGAGAGACTTTTCACAAGGATGTGCAGAGATAGGGCAAGGGGGAGTGGATTTATGTTGAAGTAGGATAAATTTAGATGGGATGTTAGGAAGAAATGCTTCCCTGTGAGGATGCTGAGGCCCTGGCACAGGTTGCCCAGTTGTCGCTATTGTACACTACAATGACACAAAGACTCTGACTTTAGAAGGCTGAAAAAGTGACTTTTTTATTTTCAGGAAGCGGGTTTTTTTATATTCTTTTACACAGANGGGAAGTGGGTTTTTTTTTTTATATTCTTTTACACAGACCAATTCAATTGGTGACAAGAAGACAAACTTCTTCAATCACATTGGTCAAACCACAGGCACATCAGAAGAAGTCCCTCCTAGAGAAGGAGGACTTGCCGTTACCAAAAGATGTCTCTTGTTCACAGAAAATTCCCTGGGAAAGGAATTTCAGAAACCAAAACATGTCAGGCACGAACCAGGGCTACACCCAGCGGCTGTCCCATCCCTGGAAGTGTCCAAGGTCAGGCTGGATGGGGCTTGGATCAACCTGGATAGTGGAAGATGTCCCTGCCCTTGGCAGGGGGTGGAACGAGATAATCTTGAAGGTCCCTTCTAACCCAAACATTTCCAGCATTCCGTGATTCTATAAATATTCAAAGCAATGTTGTTTATGCGGCACTGGCAGCTTGGTCTCAGGTTTAATCCAACGCCAGACTCAGCAGTGCCAGGCACTGAGGAGGAATCCAAATGTTGGCTTTTGTCTTCAGGACATTCCCAGTCCATTTAGAGGAGGATCCCACTGGAGAGCCAGAAGGAATAAAAGAAGAAGTGGGCATTGTGATGTGTGTTGGTGGGTTCAGTGGTCTGTTTTCAGACTCCTGCCATGGTGAATATCTATTATTCACTCACTAATTACTGTGTGCCTTCCCAATTCCCCTGCCTCCAACAGAACTGAATGAAATTGGAAAAGACGCAGGAAAAGGTGACGGGGATTATCAGGGAAGTGGAACAATCTCCTTGCAAAGAACAAGTAAATAAATTAGGCTTCATCATTACAGAAAATGAGAGCTGGGAAGTGACAGAGGTCTGCAGGGTCCTGGGTGGCCTCAGAAAGGGACTGACTGTTCATTCAGCATCTTCTTTTCAATGCAAAACAGGACAAGCAGAACAAGAGGTACTGGGAGCTCTGGCACGGGCATAGCAGGTGGCAGCCTCAAAATGAGGAAAAATAATTCACACAGCAGAAAAAAAAAAAGAGAAAGGACAGGATTTCTCAGTGTAGGACATAATAATTGCTAAATATTTACACATCTTCAAAAATTGATAAGACAAATTAACGGAAAAAAATGTCAATCAGCTAAATACAGTTACACTTTTTCCAACTCCAGAGGTGTCTGTAGGGTAGAGCAGCACCTCTCTGTCTTTTCCTCTCATCCTGTCACTGGATAATTGGGAGATGAGATGATGCCCACCTTTCCTTCATCCTTTTTCACTGTGTTTCCCCCATCATCCAAGAAAAGATGGAGACTCCTTATCCCTCCTTTTGTTGTTGATGTATTTATAGGAGTGCTTTTATGTGCCGAGTCACTGCCAGAAAAATGAAATTGGTGGCTGTTGAGCACAAAAAACAAAGCCAAGTTGTCTCATTTTGCACCACTGTGAACACAGGTAGGTACAAAATGAGCCCAGATCAGGTTTGCTCCCGAAATTCTGTCTAGGAACAGCTGGAAAAATGCGTGGGCTCCATGGTGACTCTCCCCGCTGCAATGCCTTGAAATCCATGAGGGATCAAACACATCAGAAAAAGAAAAGGGGAGAGAATCTTCCCAGACAAAAGTCTGTGAGTTGCTTTATGCCTAAAAAAAATTCAGGCTTTATAAAAATAATAAATGTTTATCTCCCCATATATCAGGGAAAAAATAAAAAAAAAAAAGCAAGAAAAATATTGAGTAAGTAAATGAAAGCCATAAAGAAGCAAAAGGGAGGATAAAAAACAAGTATGCATTTATAAAATAGTGAAGCAAAGTATAAAACCTTTTCAATAAAACCCTTGAACATCACAAGGCATCACCCTCCTCTAATTAGAAACACATCTTGTGTCTTTTCAACCAACAATCATGATCTAGGCATTAAACTTTTAGATTTTATTTTGCCTCACAGTGGCAGGTTGCATAATGCTTTGAAAATGAGCATATAAGTAAGGTTTATTATTATTTAAAACCCCAAAAATATGGATTGCAACATTTTAATTCCCTCTTTTTTTTTTTTTTTTAATTAAACTGAACCAAGGCTGACAGGCTTTAGGAATTAATATATTTGTAAGGATGCACTCCAAAGACCTGCAAGATCTACTACTACCCTCAAATAATCCTAAATCACAACCCTTCCCTGCTAATGCCTTTTGCTTCCCATTATCCCATATTTATTAAAGAGCTGTTTGTGTCATCTGTAACCTCACTGAGCGTATTATAGATGGTTTATTTAACAGTTATAAATCATTAATGCCAGGTTGCAGCTTCTCTTAAGGAAGATATTTATAGTGTAAAAGTGGAGCCCGAAGTCTGAAAAGCTGAATAAGTTAAAGATCTTTGGATGCTGCTTAGATGTAGTGGTTATAACCCCTCCATAATCGATTATTTTGGTAATTCTCACCTCAAATCAAGAAGAACTCCTGATAATTCAGTGATTCTTCGCCATCTTTAATATCCAGCTGAGGTGGGTGAGGAGAGTGTTACATGATCCAGCAGATGTGTGTCATGAGAGGAAGAAAGGGTGACATCTCATGGCTCTGCTGGTGCTTGGACAGCATTTTCAGGGTCTTTTTCTGGCCCTTGAAAGAATAAAAGAGCTCCTGGAAATGCCTTGGTGCTTGATGCAGTTGAGGGAATCCTGGCTGCTTCTCTCCCTGGACATCAGTAGGTTCACACAAATGGATGTCCACCTGTTTTACCTCTGGAAGTGGAATCATCCCTCTGGGGTGCTGACAGGTGGTGGTTTGTGGTGGCTGTCAGTGGGTAATGCCAGGACTCTTCTGAGAGAATATTTCAGCAGAAAAGATCCACTTGTCAGGCTCCCAACTCCTCACTGGGCTCAGCTGATCCATTAAGGATCCTCTGCCGTAGCTGCTGAATCCAGGAACTCCCTCTGCAAAGTTCCTGAAGTCCCACATCTGAGTCATTGTCGAAGTGGTGATGGCCATGTAGGAGTGTTCTTATTTCTGTGTGACACCAGCAGAAATTTCTGGTTTCTCTAATGCAGAGAAATCCATCAAGTGATGTTGGAACCCTGGGCACCGAGAATTTTAGACTTTCTGTGCTAGCAGGCACTGACCCTCAAGAAAACACTACATTTGACCTGAGGCCTTGGAAGAGGCTTCCAAAATTGGCTGATAGTACTGGGATTATGGGTGTGGAGTTTGAATAGAAGTGTGCAATATCACAGGGTGGAAAAACTTAGATTTTAAGGTTTTATAACGTAATAATATATATATATATATAAAGATGGAGGATTTAGGGTGTAGGCTAAGTCCTTCTTTTTCACCTTCTTCTTTGTGGGTTTGGGTGTGGGCAATAGTAAAGGACCTCACCTGTGAAAAACTGGAATTTCACTCCTGCTGCTTCCTGGTTGTCCCTTGGTTTGTAGTTTGAAGCATGAGGAGTTATTTCCGTTCTAAAGAGTGAAATTTAAGGAACCTCTCTTGCTTCCAATCCTGTATCATCACAGAATCAGAGGATGGTTTGGGTTGTAAGGGACATTAAAGTCACTTAATTCCAACCTCCCCTGCCTTGGGCAGACACACCTTCCACCGGCAGGACAAAAGATGCTGAAGGCTCTTCGACCCTGCTGGAATACAATTTAAATTACCAGGAAAAAAACCACATTGTGAATTGCAGGAATGCAGTTAAATCCTCATCAAGTCCAAAGACAAAATGCCCTTGATTCCTGTTGGGACCCCTGTACCCTGTTTCCCTTTCCAACTGCCCACTGGCAGATTTCTGCTGATTCTTGAAAACCAGGCTTCCTTCCAAGAGAGAAAACTGTGGCAAGAACTTTCCTCGGTAATAAGACCTGTAGGGACGGGGATTTTGATTATTTATCCCTTGTTCAAACACAGGTTGCCTATAGTTACAAGCCATCAAAATAAGTGACATGTGTGTTGGAGGCAGGGAAAAAAAAACCCCACAAAAACAAACACAAAAAAACCAACAAAACAGTTTCATACTCTCTGTCCAGGCTTTTTATGTTTTGCTTCTCTTGGGGGCCACAAAGTTCCCTTCTGCCACTGGGAGGAAAGAGAAAGAAAAGCCAAAAATCAACAGTGTTGTGGTCTCTGCCAGGTACAGAGCAAATGTGCAGAGAGGCAAAGAAAAGCAGATGCTAGCAGTGCCCAGAGGGATGACTCTGCTGTTCCCAGCATCTCCTGTTGCAGGATGTTTCTCTGCTGGGCTGTTGCTTTTCCTGCTGCCCACCTGAACCCCAGGCTGGGAGTGTCACATGAAGGGATCACCCTCTCCTATCTCCACTGCCCTGGTGCTCTGTGTCTTACAAATCCAGTTATTTAAAGTGGTAATAAAATTACAGAATTGTTTAGGCTGGAAAAATAAATCCGAAATTTGCAGGGAAACCCCAATAAAGAAGGGAAGTCAGCAAAGCAAATGCACATACAACCAATATGGCCAGTGCTACGTTTCTCCTTTATTCTGTGTAAGATGGCAGGTTTTATACATTCTGTATAGTTTACACTTACAGATGATTTCTCATTGGCACACAGAACAAGAAAGAATGCAAACACTTGTTGTTTAATAAACTGTTTAAGGTAGCTACCGTGTCCACACCAATTACTATACTATAAAAACCCTTTGACCCTTGTTAACACCTTAAGTGAGAATATTAACTACGACACACTCTTGGCTCTAATTTTATCTGCGCCACTGAGGCCTTGATGCTGAGGCCTTGGTCCAGTCTGGGGCCTGGATCCAGTCTGGGTGATTCAATCACAGCAATATCTCCTACATAAATCCTCCAAGATCATCGAGCTCAGCCATTAACCCAGCAGTGACAGATCCACCACTAAGCCTTGTCCCCAAGTGCCACATCCACACATCTTCTCAATCCCTCCAGGGACGTGACACAACCACTTCCCTGGGCAGCCTCTTCCAGTGCCTGGCCACCCTTTGGGAGGACAGTTTTTTTTCCTAATATCCAATCTAAAATTCCCCTGGCACAACCTGAGGCTGTTTGCTCTCATCCTGTTGTGTTTTGCCTTCCGAGGATTCAAGATTTTAGTTCTGTTGAGATCCTATTCCAGCACGTTTCTCCTCTGATAGCCAGGAGTCATCCTCCCATTTTCAGTCAAAATTTATTTCTGGCCTAAATATTTTTTTTTTTCCTACCTGTATTGACTTTCTAGTGGCTCTTCTCCCTCTACATCCAATGCTCCTGGTGCTCCTCTGTGTGATCACCTCATTTTAGTGATCTAAGCCAGGTCTGATCTTTTTTGTTTCTTCTTCAAGAGCTGAGCTTTTCACTCCCTGTGAGACCTTCAATCACATTTTTTTTCTTATCCTCACATATATATTTTGTTCTCTCCTTGTTCTGGGGTAATGAGATGCACACACTGCATTTGTTTTATGGATTCCCCAGGAACGGGACTGTGTGCCACAGCTCCAAGAATCATTTCCACTAAGCAACTACTCCCAATACATCCTCTCCCTCAATGGGCCCTGGTGATTTGGATCCTGAATGCTTTAAACCACTGTCACCGTTATGGTTTGGCTGCAAAAATACAATTGATAGGACTGGAAGAGGATCTTCCTGGAAATCACACTTAGAGGAAGGAAACCAGCATTCAGGAACTGGCCTTTCTCTAGTTTTTAATGATCTAATCAAAGACAAATTGCTCCTTGGCTGCTACATGTGGAAGCAAAGACTAAAAATGGACGAAGGTTTGAGAAATCAAAGAGGGGCCAGACCCACAGAGATGCTTTAATTTCTTCTGAAGTAAATGGGAGTGGAGCATCTAAATGACTTCATGGGTATAAATGACTAAATGGCTTTGATCTGCACACTTCGAGAGGTTATTTTAAAAGGCATTTGCTCCCATTTTTGAAAGCTCCTTTATAGTTTATTAAAGGTGAGAACTGCCACAAGAAAGATCACAAAATCACAGAATGGGTGAAGTTTGAAGGCACCACAGTGGGGCCATCTGGTCCCTCTTCCCTGCTCAGTCAGGGCCACCAAAAGCACAGGGAACAGGATTGTGTCCAGACAATTCTGGAATATCTCCAGTGAGGAAAATTAAAAAAGAAATCAAAATGTAATATATCTAATGAGGGTGAGGGTAGGTGTTCAAAAGTTTCGAGCAGGAAAAGTTAATTAAAAGAGGGTGTTCATTTGTTGTCAAAAATTAGCAGCAGTGTATGGAGCCTTTGAATCCCACTACGAAATCACTAATTTTGAGATTCCTTAGAATATGGAGACAAGATTATTAAAAGTCCTGTGTGGCAATGAAGTAGTGCAGGAGATTTGAGGGCACTGTCTCAGTCTTTTTCCGTAGTTAATAAGCAATAATCAAGGCCACAGTTTTCAGTGGTGAGGTGCTCTCTGCTCTCTCCCCACTTAACATCCGCAGACAGACTGTTTCCTCCATGCTTTATTGTTTTTCATATTTACACAAAAAACACCCCAGAATTAGTCTCCATCTGCAGCCTGTGAGGCTGCAAAAGGCAAACAATTCCCCCCAGACTGAAAGCAATAATAGGTTGCTCTCCATGCAAATTGGGCAAAGCAAATGCTGGGTAATTGGCTAAAAACGAGACTCTGATGATCTCTGTTCCAAACTGTCATTTTAGAACAACCAAATGTATTTGCATGCGAGGGATTCTGCCAGGGTACAGCTGGAGGAATCTGAATAGCTGGGGTGTTGATTCAGGCCAAGTCTGCACCGTGTGGGGTGGCTGGAGAACGGGGGATCAAAGAGAATTTGCTCCACAGTTGTAGGGAATTGGGGAATATCCCTTGGGAAGCAGAAAGCTCCTGTTCGTGTAGATACCTTCAGGAATGGTTACCCTGGGACAGGCTAACAGAACAGGTGGTGGCATATCCTGTCTCTGATGACAGAGCAGACACTTAAGGAAGTTACAGAGCTGTATTTCCCTCAGTATTCCCTCTTGGAGACTGGCTTGGGACTTTCTTTGCTGTCGAGAGACTTTGGGGGAATAGCTTTAAGTTGAAAAAAGGGTAAATTTAGATCGGATACATGTATCAGGAGAAACCCCCATCACCTTCTGACCTGGAGAACCATCAGAGGAAAGACTGGTAGAGACAGAGGCTGAATGAGTTACATGGAATCATGGAATGATTTGGGTTGGAAGGGATCTTAAAGATCATCTCTTTCCAACCCCTGCCATGACAAGGGACAGCTCCCACTACCCCAGGTTGCCCCAAGCCCTGCCCAACCCAGCCTTGAACACTTTCAGGCATGAGGTATCCACGGCTTCTCTGGGCAATCTATCCCAGGGTCTATTATTTCTGATATCTAACCATAATCATGATTGATAATCTAAATAATTTGTAATTATTTAGAACTCACTCTCCATTGCAATTCAAGCCTTCCTAGTTTCTCCTAATGGAGGCAGGCTCCAAAAGAGAGACAACTGGGGGAGCGAAGCCCAGTGATGAGCAACTGAGCATCAGATGTGAACAAAGTCCCCTCAGGAATGCACACCCTGGCCATCTCCAGGGGCATGGTGCTGTGAACACAGCAGGGCGTTTATCATGCCATGGGCAAAGCAGGCTGACCCCAATCTTAATTGGATCTAGGCTGACAAAAACCCTCTGGCAGCTCCTGGGAAACAATAGTGGGATAACTGGGGAACGTGCCTGGAATGTGCTGCCGTGTTAGCAGCAGGCAGCTGCAGGGCTGTGATCCATAAATCCATAAATCCTCATGGCAGCAGGAGGAGCCAATTCAGGTTTAGAACACCTGGTTGTGGGCAGGGACTGGGCAAGTGGCAGTCACAGGTGTGGAGTGCTGCAGAGAGGGTGGGGCAGGGGATGGAGTACAAAAGGTGCCTTTTCCAAAGGTCTCTCACCTCGTTGTTGCTCCAGCAGAATGAAAGCTTTCTGTTCAACATGGAAGCATGGAATCATGGAATGACAGAGTTCTTAAGGTTGGAAAAGACCTCTAAGTTCACCAAGTCCAGTTGTCAAACTGCCACACCACGTTCATCACTAAACCTTGTCCTCAAGTGCCACATCCACACTTCCAGGGGCTGGTGCCTCCACCACCTCCCTGGGCAGCCTGTTCCTATACTCGACAACCCTTTCCATGAAGAAATTTCCATTATCTCCAGTATAAACCTCCCCTGTTGCAACTTGAGGCCAATTCCTCTTGCATTTGTTAGAGAATCACAGAATTAAGGTTGGAAAAGACCTCTGGAGATCCTCCAGCCCAGTCCCCCTGTGTAGGACGATCTGAGGACGGCAGGGAGAAGGAATTCTGCTGACCTGAGATATTCTAGAATACGTGGTTTTATTGCAAGGGTCGTGGGTAAAGAGGGTCTTGCCTTCAGCCACCAGCCTCGGCTGAAGGGAAGTCCCAGACAGAGCGAGGGGATGAGCAATAGTTATGAGAGAAGGGAGCGAGGGAGCAATGTGGCAGGGGTCAGAGAGCAGGGATGAGAGAGGAAGAAGTAAGAGCAGAAGTAAGAGAGGAGGTAAGAGAGCGAGGTCCTTGTTACAATGCATTATATCTCCTTTTGTGATGAATACTCTAATTTACAGTGACCAACCAATACAAGACACAAAATCCTATAGAACCTACATACAGCCTATAAGAACTACTACATTACCATACGATGTTGTATTTTAAACTTCAAAAACTACTCTTTAGACTTTTCTGTTTTGCTACATTGACCTTTGGTTTCTTAGCTAGCAGAAAGGTATCTTCTTCGCTGGCCAGGCTATTGTTTTCAGGTTATATAGTAACTAAGACTCAGTATCCTACAGCTCAAAGTGAGCTTCCATTTCTATTTCGATTATAGGTTTCATATTTTCAGAATCTTTTGCTAAGAAATCATATTTATAAGGTTTCCCTGATTCATCTTCCCCAACATCCCTGCCCAAGGCAGGGTCACCTGGAGCAGGTGACACAGGAACGCACCCAGGTGGGTTTGGAATGTCTCCAGAGAGGGAGAATCCATGACCTCCCTGGATGGGCGGCTGTTCCAGAGCTCTGCCCCACCCCTGCACAGAAAGAAATTCTTCCTTATGTGGAGGTGGAACCTGTCGTGTTTTAGTTTATGGCCGTTGCTCCTTCTCCTGTCTCAGGGTTCTGCTGACAAGAGTTTGGCACCATCTTTTTGGCATCCTCTTTACCTGCAAGAAGAGATCATTTTATATATATAAAAATATATACAATATTAAATTATATATATTAAAAATATATATATAATTATATCTATATAAAATATAGATAATTACATGTATATATATTATATATATAGTCCAAATATTAAAACTCTGCATAACCTTAAACCAGCACACAAGGTACTGTGGGTTTACATGGCACAATCAGGGCTAAAATATCCATGGAAACTTTGTTGGTGGAGAAGTGCAAAGGCAAGAGATTCTTTTTAGACCTGGGACTGAAAAATAAAAGGTGTTTTGAATCAAGAGAGAGGAATAAAGAGTCCACTATCTTAATCCCTGTGGTGAAGAATATCTCAGCAAGCATCTCATGGAGACGCCCTGGACAGAAGCACGGAGATGACAAGAAATGCAAGCTTATGTAGGAGACAATTTGATTTTCTGTCCTGCTAAGAGAGAGCATTTTTAATTCTCATTCTTCCCATACCTGTCTGTCATTTTACCCTTTTCAACCCATTCTCCCCGTGCTGGTTCCTGACAGCTCTGACCTTTCGTAGCAGCTCAAGCACACCAGGGTGGGCCTGACAACGTGAAAAGATGAAATCAGAGCTGGATTTAAGTGTAAGGATGGATCCTTAGTATACAGCCATGTTTTGGGTTTTTAATAATTGTATCTAATAAAATAAAACGAAAAAGATAACATGGATTAAATAAATATTTAGACAAGCAGTTAAATAAAAATGAAGTGTGTGTGTGCATTTATGTGAGTGTAGACAGTTTCAAGAAATAAATCACAAACATTCACAAAAATAAATATTTAGGTAAAATAATGCAGACCCTCCCAATGCAAATCAGAAATGTGTCAGAAACACACCTCCACTGACCCTTACCCCAGACCAGCTCCAGAATTTTGAGCCTGCTCAAGTGACACAAGGATTATAACAGATTTCTGTTCTTAACCTTCAGAAATGGTATTTGCAGCTTTTATTCCTATTTTCCCCCCCCATAATTCTAATATCTCTGCTCCTCAATTAACCTCCAGAACTCAGGCTAAAGCAGTATCTGCACTTTCACCTGTCCATCCAACAGGCAAAAATACAAAAAAAATCCAAACCCTTAATTGTGTTTCATATAATCACACCTAACATAAGTAATCAAATAAATGGGCTACTCACATTGACCTCTCTCTGTCCCCATTTAGCTGTGAGTAATTCCTGTGGATCCCTCAGGATTTTGTCCTTTAAAGACACAAGGAGTAATAAAACTTTATGCCCAGGGAGAATATTCTGGCTCAGCCTTCTGGCTGTTGGAAGTTCTCCAGTGCAAGAGAAGTGTCTCAGTTTTCGGGGTTCCTAAAAAGGTGACATCTCTGTGATAACAGATCAACCTCAGCACCACCAGGAGGTGAGGGACAGCAGCATTATCCATATGGAAAGATCTATAATTAGGGCAGACTCAAAGATTTGGGAGCAATTCCTCGCTAAGGCTGAATACTAAATCTTCACAGAAGCAGCAGGAGTTTTACACAGAAGATGCAAATTAAGGCTGAGAGTCTACTCCAAAATCCAGACCTGCCTATCATTCAACCCTTTAAAGAGATTCTGTGAGCCCCAGAAATTAGGATGGTGAAACTGGAGCAATTGGAGGTACAGAACAGGATCCTTTTCAGGAGTCAAAACCTTGTTTGTGCAAGGTTTAAAGAGATTAAATGAGCCCCAGAAATTAAGATGGTGAAATTGGAGCAATTGGAGGTACAGAACAGGATCCTTTTCAGGAGTCAAAACCTTGTTCTTGCAGCAGGAACCTTAGGATGAACAAATGGTTTACAGTCTGTTCCATCAGCAGTTATTGCTGATATAGCCTCACCTACAGCCTGGCCCAAATGTGTTTGGTCATGGCTTGTAGCTGACTTAGGCCAGGTTTAAATTCAGGCTTCATCATGGACAAAAAATTTGATATTTCTCCTTGCTGGTGTCAAGCAGTTCATGCAACATAGAAGTTCCCTGTTCCCCATTTAAAGCTGTTGCCTACAGCGAGCCAGGAAGCTGAAATGACATTCCTGAAGGTCTCAGACATTTCCTTGACCCAGGAACTCTCTAAAATGTATCTTATAACCAAATTTATCTTATAATTAATAGGGGAAATCATGAAGATGTTGGACAAAGTTCTCTGGCTGGAGCCTGGGGCCTTCTGGAAAGCCTGATGGGAACATTTGTGAGGAAATGAGGCCATGGAGAACCACTCGTTTTCCAGGCAGACAGACACCAGGAAAAACATTGGCATGAAGCTGTTTGCTATGCCTGGTGAAGGTGATAAATCAGACAAGAGACCAAAGAATAACACACAAATCGTGTCACTTCTCATGCTGAGAAAACGAGTCCAATCCAAGCTCTCGGTGTGTTTAAATCACAGCATTCCCAAGCAGAGCGCAGGATTAACTGTTCCCTTGCAAATCTCCAGTAAAGCAAACACATCATCCCTCCACCACTTCGTTTTAAAGATCTTTTTTCTCCTCTACAGCCGAGGGTCAAAAGTTGAGGGAAATTAAATTGCCAGGACATTGTTCTTTTATTTTAGCTGCAGCACTGAAGCTCCAAACAGAGCTGCTGGAGGCCATGGCTGAGTCACATCTCACAGGGCTGGAGCCTCCTATCCCTTTTTTCCCCCTGTGGAAAAGGGTGGAGAGGGTTCCCTGTTCCAGACCAGGATGGAGACTTGAGCAAGGTGGTGGTGGAAATAGAAAAAAGATGTTTTTTAAGGTCCTTTCCAGCCCAACCCAAACTGTTGTAGGATCTTATGGAATGAAATAGGGGTGAGGACAACTCCTGTCTTGGATACTGCAGTTATAAATCAAACCTGTCCTTGAAACTGCGTCTAAAATTTTGATTACAAACCTCAAAGCCAATGCTGCAGGCCCAAAACCTGGAGCTCTTTAAATGAGGAGTTGCTGAGTTCATTGAACTCATTGTTGAAGCCCAGATTTGTGCATACCTGAGAAGATCCAGGAGCAGAGGATTCAGGACCAAAAATCACAGAATCATGGAATGGGTTGGGTTGGAAGGGACCTTAATGATCATCTCATCCCACCCCCCTGCCATGGGCAGGGACACCTCCCTCTATCCCAGGCTGCTCCAAACCCCATCCAACCTGGTCTTGGACACTTCCAGGGATGGAGCAGCCACAGCTTCTTTGGGCAACCTGTGCCAGGGCCTCACCATTCTCACAGGAGAGAATTTCTCTCTAATATCCAATCTAAATCAGGTCTTCAGCTTAAAACCATTCCCCCTTTTCCTGTCACTCCATGTCCTTGTCCAAAGTCCCTCTCCTGCTCTCTTGGAGCCCCTTTAGGCACTGGAGGGGCCTCTGAGGTCTTCGTGGAGCTTTTTCTGAGATAAAAAATAACCATGTAAGGCATTTCCTCACATTTTGAAGATTTTTGGAGCCAGACAGGAATATCTGTGGATGCTCAGCATCCTCTGCTAGGATGGATAGGGAGAAAATGACTTTTTTAATGGATAGGAGCTCATTGAGCCAGGTGGTGAACTGAGTGTGTGTGGGGTGTGAACTGTGAGACCTGTAGCAGCTACATCCCAAGAATCCCAATGATTTCATGCTGCTACATCCCAAGAATCCCAATGTTGTTTTCATGCTGCAGAGCTGGAGGGATAATGGGAATTATCCTTGCCATTGTAATGGGATTTAATACATTAAGAAATCTCTCCTGTCTTAAGTTCAATGTAAAAGCTAAGAGAATTGTATGAGAATTGGGGTGGGTGACAGGTGCAGCTCGTAGGGATAAACCTAATTTAGAGGCCAACTGAATCCCAAATTTCCTCTGCTTTTTAAGCTGCTCATTCCAATGTTCCAGGTGCTGCAGGTAAAAAGGCCACAGAAATCTCTCTCTTCTCACCTTGTTTCAGCAGCCAGCAAAATAATGGAGGGACATGGGAACAGCCACCCATAAATAGCAGAAATTAGAGCCAGGAATGGTGGCAGCAGTGCCACTGACTCCAATTCATCGTTCCCAGAGGATTATTCCAACAGCTTCTCGTATGACCCGGCTCCTCTTTGTGCAAATGACTCAGCCCAAGAGGACGTTTTAAATGACATTTATTATTTACATTTTCATAATGCCTTTGGAGATTACTTCCCTTTCCCTTGTGCCCTCAAATCTTTCTTTTCGTTCCTGCTCCAGCTTTCTCACTGTGCTGTATCATCACGACTGCGAGAGACAGGGCTGAGGAATAAACAGTGTTCTGAGCACTGCAGGAGGAAAATAAATGCAATGCAACAGCTCATCTGTTGAAATTTCAGCCGTAACTGGGTGCACTAAAGTCTGCTCAATGTTTGTCAGGGAAGCAGTTTGTATTTCCATGCAGAATTTCCTCCCAAAGGGCTTTGTAGTAAAGATGATTGAGTAGGCAGAGCTCTTCCCTTGTTCAGTCACAATGAAATCACATTTTGTTGTGTTTTTGTGGGAACGTAAGACCAACTGTGTAGCCACAGTTTGCCTTTTTTTTTTTCTTTCTGTCCTGCAGCTCACAGTTCCTGTTGCTTTCCCACAGTTTTTGTGTTCACTTTAGCCCTGTGGTGGCTGCTGTGAGGGGCAGGAGCGCACGGATGAGGAGGAGCAAAATTAGTTAAGAGTGACTCTCAATTACAACTGAAGGCAAAATGGTTTTTTCCATGCTGTGAAGCACATTAATACCCTGCCTCCAAATCTTCCTGTCCTTTCCAGGGATTTCTATGCATTCCACTGCTCTTGAGTGAGAAAAAACAATCTCCTTCTCTTGGCTTGGAGAGCGGAGAAGCCACTTCAAGCAAACTTGAAGTCTTTGCTTGACCCAAAGAAGGGATTTGGGGCAAGGCAAACATTCCCCGGGGTCATTCTGGGAGACAAAAAGGAGCTTTCTTCCTTTATTTTCTTATTTGCAGTCACATGGTGATGCCCTTTGCTCCTACAGAGCTCACCTGGCTATCCAAGGAGATGTCCAGGCTCTGATATCTTCCCTAAGAATCTTCCCTTAACACTCCTGAAGAGCAGCTGAGAACACTCAAATGAGCAAAGGTGATCCCACTGTCAGTGATGGATGAGGTAGCTCCACATATCCCATGTTTTAATAGGAAGTCCCCATGAAATTACTTGTCTGAGTATGTTCCTCATCCATAAAGAGTGGAAAATGTTATTTATAAAACAAATAAAATAGTCAGATTTCCCTGTATTGATGTGTGAGGTGATCAATTGATCCACAATCAGAATCATGGGATGGTTTGGGTTGGAAGGGGCCTTAAAGATCATCCAGCTCCATCCCCAGACACAGGCAGGGACACCTTCCACTATCCCAGGATGCTCCAAGCCCTGTCCAACATGGTCTTGAATGCTTCCAGGGATGGAGCATCCACATTCACTCTCATTTTCAGGAATGCTGTGTGTGTCTGGGGGTGATATGTAAAGACTACACATTTTTAAGGATAATTTAAAGCAAATCTGCAGCACCTTTTAGCCAAAGGGCTGATTAACTCTCCTACTTTGTTCTTTTTGCCCTTCTCTTATGGAAGATACTCAGGGTCAGGTTGTCACATTAGGACAATAAGAGAGAAAAGTTTTCGTTTCCAGCTGCTAAAGAAAGGGGAAAAGGAGAAGGTGAAGAATTTATGACAAATAGACTTGGCATTTCCTCACAAACTATTCCAGAGCTGAGGACAGATTGCAGTGGGGAAAGCCTGGCCCCGTGATATCAGCAGGGATTGTGCTGCTTGTTAGCCCTGGAGTTTGCACAGACAACTTTGGCTTTTGATCAGAAGACTTTCTTCTTTCCACCCAAACTGACAGAACAAGGGGAAATGGCTCAAGCTGTACCTGGGGAGGATCACATTCAATATTAGGAAAAAATTCTTCACTGGAAGAGTGGTTAACACCAGAGCAGGCTGCCCAGTGAGGGGATGGAATCACTATCCTTGCAAGTGTTCAAAAACGAGTGGATGTGTAACTTGGTGATGTGGTTTAGTGAGCAGAGGAATATTGGGTTAAAGGATGGACGTGATGACCTTGGAGGGCTTTTCCAGTCTTAATGATTTGTTGATTTTAAATGAGTCCCCTGTTCTCACAGTTCCAAGCCTGTGCTCACCTGTTGATCTCTGCTCCCTGCTCAGCTCAGGGCAGGGCTGGACAGAGGAACAGGAGGTGCTCTCTGATATTTGGGTTTGTAGGTGGTGAATTGCCAGTGACCTTTGCAATCCCCCTGCAAGGGGGCAGGAACCTGGGGAAAAAAATTCTGTGCTCTGAGAAAGGGACTGACAATGCACTTTCCCCCTTTCCCAACAAATGAATGGACATTTCAGCATGCAGGATACTCCAAATTCAGGCTTCTGCTGTTCTGGGCATGTTCAACATCTTCCCCTAAGGAACAGTTAACTCCTGGAGGGAATAAATCCTGTCTGGAGGGACCTGAAGGGTGAGAGGTGTCTCTTTGGTGTTGAGATGGGTTTTATTGCAAGTGAGAAGGGACTATCTCAGCAGGGACACAGCTGGGAGGCAGCATGAGCATGTGGCTTCCACCCCACAGCAGGAAAAATTGTCTGTGGCTTCTCTGATGCTTTCTTGAAAAGAATGATTTTGTTGCTGTTTGGAAGGAGACCAAAACACTGCCAGATCCAAAGGAAACGTTTCAAGTCACTCAGAGCTTTGAACTGGGGAAATGTTTCAATGGAGCTTTTTTTCCTTTTTGTAAAATGAAGAAAATTTAGAAATGAGAGCCTGCTTCAAATGCTAAATATCTCTGTCTCATACAGGGGAAAATGAGAAAATTATTATCCTGCCTTTTCAGTTCCCTCCACTGTTCCCCTGCTCTGAAACTTCAAACACCCCTCAGGCTCTTTGCTCATTTATAACCCCCAGGAAACTGTCACCAGTTTAGGAGAGAAACTTGTCAAGAAAATACGAGGGTATTTGAAAACTCAGAATCAGTAGCCCAGAATCTGTTCTCATCTACCCCATGGACAGTTCTCATTCACCAATATCACTGGGGCATCACCAGCCCGACACAGGAGATTTAGTAAAAATTATCTGGGAGCTGCCCAGGCTGGCATGGAATAGAAACACAAATTCTCTGGGAATTAGTGCTGACTACTGCAAAGTACCACTGTTGTCATGATCCCGCAGCCCCGTGTGAAGGCACTGATAGAAAGGCAGTAACAGCGCTTGGAAAATGATAAGTGGCACATTAAACTCTGCTCCAGTTGCTCAGCTCCCAGCGATAACAAGCGTTCAGCAACAAATATTAGTTATAAAGATGCAGCACAACGTGTGCCAGGAAATTACGGGCAGAAAAAAAAAAAAAAAAAAAAAAAATCAATCACCTCAAAGGATGCGGACGCAGCACTAATCTGAGCTCGAAAAGTCAGAACTTCTGGGTTTGTGCCTGAAACACCCTGGCAGAAGATAAAGGTCTTATCACTTTGCTAAAATGGAAAGTGCAACTTTTTAAGAGCAGATTTCTGAAACCTGTGGAAGAAATGCCAGCATTCATTTTTGAATGAAGGATTTCAGTATTCCCTCTTCTGAAAACCTAAGGAAGATGGAGATATTGTGTGGTGAAGGAGATGGAATAATTCCCTGATTTGTGAATTTAGAATCTCGCCCTGTTGGTGATGTTTATAGAGATTATACTTAATGCAAGATGAATAAAAGAAAATTTTCCAGCTCTCCTGGACTCTGCTGAATGGCTTAATAGCCTCCATGTGAATTTATAATTTGCTGTTGCTTTTCAAAATGCCAAACACAAAGTGAGCGGGAGGAAGACTCGGAGGGGTAGTTAGCCAGGGGAAAGGGTTATTGGGGAAGATGATTGAGGAACCCCATTGTGCTGGAGTTTTCCTGACATTTCTTTTGCAGGGAAAGCAGGCTGAGATCAGCATTTCCCCTCTTCTTGAAGTGTCTTATCTCTGCAGCCATGTGTTCCTGGGCTGTGTTAATGAGTGTGATATATAATACATTTCACACCGAACCTGATTTACAAAGGATGGGGTGAAAAACCTGCCATTCCGATGGGATGGGAATCTTAATGGAGCAGAATTTTCTGCAAATGCTACAGAGTTGTAAATAATGGAGGGAGGATAAGAATAGACAAGTCAAGTCGATACCTGAGATGCATCTCAATTGCTCGGCTCAGTACAGAAAAGAAAGTAGCAACACATGTTGCTTATGGTGAACTCAGCCGGGCAGATTTTCATGGGTTTGGCTCGATTTGTGTGTCCTGCAGTTGTTATCAATCATAAAATCACCATAAAATAGTGGAATAGTTTGGGTTGGAAGGGACATTAAAGATAATCTTGTTCCACCCCTTTGCCGTGGGCAGGGACACCTTTCTCCAGACCAAGTTGCTCCAAGCCTCGTCTGAACTGGCCTTGGACACTTCCAGGGATGGGATATACATTTGTAAGGTCTTGCCCCTGGGAAAACATAAACCAGGAGTGCAGCATGAGCTGGGATCGCCCAGCTGGGCATCAGCTCTGTGAAAAGGGACCTGCAGATCCCGGGGGACATTGAGCTCGATGTGAATGAGCACAGTCCTGCCATGGACAAAAAAAAGCCAACAGGATAGTGGGTGGCATCAACAGAGTCATCTCTAGCAGGGATAAATGTCATTATCCCACTCCACTCAACTCAGAGCCTGTGAGGCCACACCTGGAATATTGTGTCCAGTTTTGGCCCCTGCCATACAAAAAGTTGTGGAGAGACTGGAGGGAGTCCACAAAAAACAATCAAAGGTCTGGGAAACCTGACATGAGGGAAAGATTTAGATAAATTAACTGTGCTTGTTCATCATTGAGAAAAGAAGGCTCAGGGCAGACCTTATCACCCCATTCCAATATTTAAAGGTTGGCTGAAAGGAAGATGGAGGTTCCCTTTTTTTTTTTTTTGAGCAGTCACATGGAAAAGAGGAGGGGTATTGAGTACAAGTTACTCCAAGGGAGATTCTGATGGGACACAAGAGGAAAGTTGTTCAAGATGAATAAAAATGAGGCATGGAATGGTCTCCCCAGGGAAGTGGTGGATTCCCCAGCACTGGACAATTTTTTAGGATTCAGCTGGACAAGGTGCTGGACCATTCTGTCTAGACTGTGCTTCGGCCAAAAAAAGGTTGGACCAGATCCTTGAGGCTCCTTCCAACCTGGCATTCCGTGATTCCATGATTGAAAAGCAGGCCTCCCTGAGCAGAACAAAGAAAATTGTTGGAATGAGTTCAGAGGTGTCCATGAAGATGCTCCAAGAGCTGGAGAGCCTCTGCTCTGGAGCCAGGCTGGGAGAGCTGGGAATGTCCAGCCTGGAGAAGGGAAGGCTCCAGGGAGACCTCACAGCCCCTTCCAGTGCCTGAAGGGGCTCCAAAGGTGCTGGAGAAGGAATTCTGACTTGATCACAAGGACATGTAATAGCAGGACAAGGGGAAATTACTTCAAAATGTCATCAGGATAGGTTGGACATTGAGAAGAAATTCTTCCCTGTGAGGGTGGAGGAACTCTGACACAGGTTTCCCAGAGAAGCTGCGGCTGCCCCATCCCTGGAAGTGTCCAAGGCCAGGTTGGATGGGGGTTGGAGCACCCTGGGATAGTGGAAGGTGTCCCTGCCCATGGCAGGGAATTGAACTGGATGATCTTTAGGGTTCCTTTCATCCCAAACCGTTCTGTGATTCTCTGGTTCAGTGAAATAGAGGTGAAAACAAGTGGTGGCCATTAAAATCTGAAATGCTGCTTCTTGCCATGATTCCTGAACTGCTCCTATGACAAAGCATTGTCCAGACACCGAGTCAAAACAAGACTTTATTTTTCCGGGGGATTATCTTTGGAATCCCAGAGGCCAAGCTTTCCACGGACATGAGCCTCAGGTGTCAGACTCCTTTCTGCTGCACTCAGGGCACTTCTTTCAAGATTGTTGCAATACGAGATCCCTAAACATAGATCCTAAATGGATGTGCCTTTATCCTGAAGTTTACTAAACATCCACTGTCTCCCAGTGGTCAGTTTTCTAGGAAGCAGAAACTTGGAATGATACACAGTGAGTGTCTGAATTAAAAAAAAAGAAAAAGAAGTGAGTGGGATTAAGATTGATGGGTACAAAATTGAAAGTCAAGCTGGTTCAGTTTGGGGATTTACTTTCTCGTTTTCTTCTATTGTAATTGAACATTTTGCTTCACTTTCAGGTTGTTAAAGTATTTCAGAAAAGCCTTTTCCAGCTAGAGGCTGGAAACAAAAAAAGTCTATTTCTTTTAGAGAGGAGAAGTCAAAGTGTTTTTCTTCCACAGGATTTATTAGATATTTTCAAAATGTTTAAATGGCAAATTAATACCACAGAGGGCATAACTTAATGTATTTACTGATTGAAGGGAATGACCAATTAAACTCAATTGAAACCATTTAAAGGATAATTTTTATCCTTTTGGAAGTCCATCTCTTCTTCTTCTTCTTCTTCTTCTTCTTCTTCTTCATCTTCGTCTTCGTCTTCTTCTTCGTCTTTTTCATCTTCTTCGTCTTCTTTGTCTTCTTCTTCATCTCCTTCTTCATCTCCTTCTCCTTTTCCTTCTCCTTCTTTCTTCCTTTTCCTCCTTTTTAAAAAAGGAAAAAAAAAAACAAAACCCACCAAACAACCCCAAACTAATTAACCCCATCAGTCCATTCAGATATATCCTGGAAGAGTTTGTTGATATATTGAAAGTTAAGACTTTGACTGGTCATCCTTTATCGGCCAAAAAATGCTTCAATAAAAATAACCCAGACTTTCCAGACCACCCTCAAAACATTTTTAGACCCACTAATGCTGGTCATTTGTAAATCTTATGGATCCCTTACACAGGACCAAATTAAGTTTTAGCTTAATGAGGCAAAAGATTTGATAAAAAAGGAAAAAAACTCCTTTGGGCTTCTCCTTAGGTGGAGGATCTTCCTTCCTACACTTGCCAGAAATCACCATCTCCTGCATGAAAAATGTTTTTGTTAAAAACAAAACAAAACAAAACAAAAACAAAAAACAAACAAACAAACAAACAAAACCAGAAACTGATAATAAAATCAGTTTTTTTGCCACATGAAAGCCACCAGAGCTTGTTGTATATGCTCTCCACCCTCACTCTATACAATGTACTTTAAACAATTTTTTTTCTTTAAGTTACACACACATTAAACTCTTTTTAGTATTTAGGGGACTTTCTTTTAGTTCTCCTTATTGCAGAGCTCTGTGCTGGTAAGCATGTGTTAAAATAATCTTCTCCCTTGTGTAACCCAGCAATAAAATGCTGGAGAATGAGCTAGTAAATCTTAATGTATCCAGAAAAAAATACAGGACCCTGGTAGGACAAAGGGATTAAAAAAAACACAAACAAAAACAAAACAAACAAAGAAAAGAGAATGAGAGGGAGAAAAAGACTAAAAAGATTTTGTCAGATTGATTTTTTATTAAGAACCCTAACACTGGAATTCCGAAAATGAGGATATTTTTTTTCCTGAATCTTGATGTGCTCCTGCAATTTCTTCAGGGGATGATGGGCAGCTGGGAAAAGGGTGTCAGGAAGGGAGTGCTCAGTTACAGGGAAGCCACAGGAGCGTTTTGCTACGGTGACAACTGACAGGGAACAGGAGGATCCGATGTTTAACCACCACCTGTATTGGCAATTGAAATGTTCCTCTGTGTCGTGTCATCCAGAGGATTCACTCCCATGCCACACAGACCTCGACAAGATTTCAGAGCACAGCTTAGGAGGAAATCCTATCCTGGTGCACTGGAGTGGGACCTGCAGGATGAATAAACAACTTGTTCCTTTTGCCTGATCTGACATTAACCTGCAGCGCTGAAAGGACACGTCTTCATACCTTGAAATAGGGATCAGGAGCCGACAGAATAAATTTCTGCTGATTTAAGGCACCATCTATCCCAGAACAGGGTATAAAATGCAGCTCTTTTGTGTGGATAGAGCACAGTGTTCGTGGCCTGAAAGACGAGATTCCCAGTTGGATTTCCACATGGGAAAGATATGGAGCAACACATCTGCTACAGAAACCTTGAATGTTGGGATTATTTAGGTTGGAAAAGAGCTCCAGGATCATCAAGTCCAACCTTTGGTCGAATATCCTCTTACCCACTAACCTAAATCACAAAGTGCCACATCATCTTGTTTTTCCGACACTTTCCAGGGATGGTGACTCCACCACTTCCCTGGAACTTCACCCAGGGCAGCCTGGAGCTGCATGTCCAAAAATCCAGAGCTTGGATTACCGAAGAAGGAACCAAAGCAAGCACAGGTCACACTTTTCACTACAGATATACCAGAACCTCACCAGTGGATTGCTCCCTGGCATCAGTTTTAAGAGGGAAAATGCAGTCCTGGCTGATCCCTCTGGAAGTGTCAGAGGCAGCTGAAATGCCCTTGTTCTGTTGGAAAGCACCCCTGGAAAATATGCGTTTCATGGAATTATGGAATGTTTTGGGTTGGAAGGAACCTTCGAGATCTTTCAGGGGCCCTGAACAACCTGGTCTAGTGGGAGGTGTCCCTTGGGATGAGTTTGGAACGTGATGATCTTTAAGGTCCCTCCCAACCCAAACCATTATGTGATTCTTCAATGATTTAAAGTCTTCTGAACCAACCTGATCAATACCCAGTTAATGAAAAGCACAAAGACAGCTGATCCCAGGGAAATTAGAAAGGAGGATTGGACTAATTTAATCCAAATTTATGGAGTTGCAGTTTGTCTCCTGCAACCTGGTCACCCCTTGTTGGGTGCATAAAGAGAAAAGGGAGCATGTGATAAATGATTTAAATTATTTTGGGGTGTCTGTGTTAAGATGTTTTAAACTCCACTGCTGAGGTTTCCTAGCTCTCCAAGGACTACCACAGGAGTTTGGGGTCACCAGCTGAGGTGTCTCTGTCCAATCCAATAAAGTGTTCTGCTTAAAATCTTGGGTCTGAGGTTACACAACCACCACAAAAGTGACAGTTTTCCAAAAGTCCTGTTCAAAAAACATCTGTACCAGCCCAGAATCCTGTCCCACCACCTGGGCTCTGATTTAAATCAAGCAAGAGGTTTTCCATGCCCCTGGAAAACGCTGTTTGTGTTTGTATTTACAACTCGCTTGCCTTGGAATGCTCAGAGGAAACGTTTCTGTCGGTTTTCCTTCCACGTCGATGTTTCCAGCTTGGCTGATGGGGCTGGGGTTGTTTATTGCAGCTTGAGTAATTACACCACGGACTTCACACATGAAAAATTAATGAAAGGAGAAACTGATTCATTTGTCTGAGCTACACGTGAAAGTACAGAAAGAAACCCCACCTGGTAAGGAAAAAGTCCTGTTGGGAAGGTGATGCCTTCATCAAGGGCAGCTGTAATTGAGCATTGTGGGGGCAGTTTCATTCTCTGATTCCCTGCAGCACCTTCCCTTTCCACCCTCTTTAATTCAGCCATTCTCATCCACAGCCCCCATCCCTGGAAGAGTCCAAGGTAAGATTGCACAGGGCTTGGAGCAACCAGGTCCAGTGGAAGGTGTTGGAATAAGAAGCTCTTTAAGGTCCCTTCCAACCCAAACCATTCTATGACTTTTAAAATTGTTTTCCTCTGGGTTTTGCATGGACCAAATTAAACCCATAATGTGCGCAGATAAATGTACCACCGCCCCAGGGCTGAGACATCACCCAGCTCTTTATTAAAACCATTTTTCTTTTTAAATCACCTCCCTCCAAAGGGAACTGGGAGAGAAGGAAGATGCTCTCGTGGCCCATAAGACAGCCTGGAGACACCTTCCCTGCTCTGCTGCCCACAGTGACTAAATATCAATGTGTGAAAGTTCATCTTTGATCAGTGTGCAGAGAAATAAAACTCCTGGAGCCAGGCACACCTCCCAGAGCAGTGGATGGAGGCCAACAGCCAAACTCCTCCTGGAAAACCCAAGCCTGCCTGGGGGTTTAAGTGCATTAACCTCTGTATCTGGAATTTTTTAAAGGACAGTTTAAATTACATCCTTTTGACTGAACCAGAACAGAGATTTAAGCAAGCCCTGGGATGTTTTTATTGTCTGCATCCTTTAGTGAATTAGAAAACCAGACTTTTAAGTAGATTTTGGGGTCACTGCAGTCAACAGCTTCTTTGCGCTCTGTTAATCTGGTTCCTAAAAAAAAAGGGGACTGATCCTTTTGTTTACAAAATCCAAGCAGACACCACTTGTGTGGACCCAGGAGTAGATATAGGTAATTGGGTCCATTTGATAATGCTTTCTCTGTTAATCTGGTTCAATAGTCTTGCCAACGTGGAAAAGGTGGCTTTAAATCAGGTATTGCAGGGGATGGTGGTATCAGCTGATGGTTAATTCAGGGAACTGAACATTAGGGTGGGAAGTACTTAGGGGAAGGCTGAGATAAAGGCCCCAGGAAAGGTGAAAATAGGTGAGAAAATGATCCTCCTCCTATGTTTGTGCTCAAATGTCTGGAAAACAGAGAGAGGGAGAAATCTGCTGCAGAGAATCCCTGGAAAAGATGGAGAAAAAGTGGGACAGAGGCGTGCAATGGACAAAAAGGTTAGACCAGTCTTCTACTTGTTCAGGAATCTGTTTTTCTACTCCAAAAATTGCTGCCAGGGAGGATTTTTCTCATCCTACTTTTCAGGGTCAAGGAAAACACAGTGAGAATGGTTTGTTTCAGGGGAGAGGGAGCATGGAAAGTGCATTTTTAGAGTAATTTCCAAGCACAGACAGAGGAATATGACTGGGACAGCACGGGAAAACCAACAACCCCTGCTGTTTACTGCAGGTTTTCTTGTTTTCTCATGAGAAAGAGAAAAGAAAGAGGAGGAAGGACTGAGAGGTGCAGTGGGGAAAACAAATAAAAGACACGGTGGAAAATAATAGAGGTCAAGAAAAGAAGGATAAAAGGGGATGGGACACAAAGACAAAACATCCAGGAAAAAGAAGAAGGAAGACTGCTTTTGCTAAAAGAGAAATAACCAAGTTGTGCCGTGCTGGATGTGCAAGAACCCATCCTAGAGCAAGGGAGAGAAAGGGCGATGGGAAAAGAGAGAAGGAGGGAGGAATTAAGGCAGCGGCCAGCGAAAAATAATCAAAGATAAATAAAGCCGACACAAGAAACGACTTTCATTTTTCTCTTGCTGACACTCCAAAGCGAGCCGTAGGAGCAGGGACTTTAATTTGCCTCCTCCCCACAGCCTCAGCCCCGCTTCTCCATCCGAGCCGGGGAGGCTGCGCCGCCCGCAAACCTCCAGTACCAATTTATATGCTAATGGATTTCGCTTGTAAATCAAGGCAGGCTTCGGCAGTGCCTCCCCCCACCCCAAATCCACTGGTGCGAAATGCTGTCCATCTCCACACACACAGGGCTGGGAATTGCCCGACTCGGAGAAACAAAAGGCATCAAATCCTAAATAATTGGATCATTGATGGAGTTCATCCCCATGGATTAAGTTGCTGTTTCATCTCAGCCCCTCACCTGCCCGGTAGGAGCCTCTCTGAAAAGTTTTGTAATTAGTCAAGCCTGGGAGAGGAAAAGAAAGTTCCCTCCTCCTTTTCCTCTGTGGTGTTCCCTGATTTCCTTCTTCAGAGCTCCTCTTGGAAAGACACGGAAATGGCACCACTTACATCCTATTTTCTTTTCGAAAAATTTTGAAAACTTTTGAAAGAGTCTGTGAGTACCTTAACAAGGCAAGTCTGCTACCAGCCTCCCCGTATCCAGGATGGGAATCAAATGGAATTATGAACGTCCCGGGTTATTTCCTGTCTCCTGCTGGAACACTCCTGAGGGATCAAAGAAAAAAAAAAATCCAGATTTCCCAAAGGAAAGATGTCTCTGAAAGCTTTGAAAGATCAAGAAGTCTGTTTTCTCAGCAGAATTAGAATTGTGCTTAATTCATTGCCAGGTCAAAATAAGATATTTTGATCCCTTCTGTTCCCAGTGACAGATTTTGAAGGGAGGGAGGCAAACAGCAAAAGAAAACAAGAATTATTAACCTCAAGATGCTAATGGTGTAAAAATCCTTGGTTATAAAGACAGAAACTCGGGGTGGAAGTTCGGATGTGGTTTCTAAGTGGCAGAGTGGTAATTCCAACCTGGGGACTGAAACTGGAACCTCTCACTACAGGGTCCTGCTCCAGGATTATGAATTCAGATGGGCAGAAAGGAACAGGAGTTTGGGTCTTCTCTGGATTCTCTGCAGTGGACACACAGGCTCAGTTTGAACAGAAAGCCCCTCCCTTGCCAAACAACCTCTGACAATCGCTGGCTTTCCACAGGCCAGTGAAAACAGCTTAGTCCGGTATGCTCAGGTTGTTATTTGGAGTAATTAACACCAGTCCTTAACACTCCAGGACTCCTAGACAAGTTTCTAGCAGTCAATACCAAAAGAGGGGAAGTTACAGAGCAGTCATGCACTTCCACCTTTAATGGCAGCCCCATCTTTGGGGAATTTTTTCTTCCCATATATTTTTGTCCAGGATTCTTTCTTGCTGGTTTATGGCACTCGAAGGATTCCCCAGTATGAGCTACAGGCAGGAGAAACCCACTGCTTCTAACGATGTCTTTTGGGTGAATTTTCCTCTTTTGAACACAGAAACTTTAAGGAATCCTGCATTAACAGCAATGGATGTCGACAACAAAAGACATTCACGTCTCCCAGGCTGCATGTCAGGGCTGCCATGGTCCAGCCCTGCCCCTGATCCCACAGTGTCCTGTCCCTTTATGGGAAGTCATTCCTAATGATTTTCAATGCTGATTTGTGTTATTATTTCTATTTTGAGCCTGTGCTAATGCAGTTTGCTGCAGATCAGGCTGGCTGGGAGCAGGGTGGGAGATCTGGGGCCACCTGCTAGACCGGGGCCACCAGCCTCGGGAGCTCAAGGATCCTGATGCCAAACTTGGGGCAGCTGCTGGATAGACCAATCCCAGCTGCTGGAGAGACAGATTTTGGGTGTGAATATTTGTGTTGCTTCAATTCTGGTTGGCTGTGAAGAAGAGGATGGAGCCATGTCCATGTTTACGTGAGTGCTGTGTGTGTTGACAGGGTGCTGGTGAAGGCTCTGCTCTCCAGGCTGTCCATGTCTGTGTATTCCTGATGGGAATACAGATCCCCCCCAGTGATTTCCAGACTTGGGAACACGGATCTGGGACAGGAGAAACACCATCAGCCCACTGAGTGTGGCTGTTTCTGCCACCCTTTTCGAACCAACAAATTCTCCAAATTTTCTCTTGAGCCAACCATGTTTTTGTCTCCTCAGGTCAGGATTGCCACACTTCCAGTTAGGAATCACATCCTAACCCCCAAACTTGATTTTTTTTTCATTTCTATCTTTATAATCAGGGGCTCTTTCACCATCAGGTTAGAGGATTCAGCCTTGAACCCTCTTGACATCCTTTAAAATCACTAAAGGAGCCAGACTCTCTGAGCCTGACCTTGGGGTCTCAGTTCCAAATATTCCTTCCCAGTTGGAATCCCTCTTCTCTGTCCATACCTGTGCTGGTCTCACCATCAAGGAGACATCAGGACTTCAGGCAACCCCAGGACCCCTCAGTTCCTGGACACACTCGGTGTTCCAAACAAATTTCACCATGTTCTTGCAAAATATCATCTCCTCTCCTTTGTTGCTGCAGGAAAGGCCTTTCCTCGTACACCCCAACCTTGACATTTTGACATTTTGTTTTTCTGTTGTTGGGGATTTACTCTGGATGCATCCAACTTTTTTTTTTTTTTTTTTTTTTTTTATTCTCAAT
>VXBN01006036.1:192894-252866 GCA_013397395.1 Sinosuthora webbiana
CTGACTTGTGTCCTACTCCTGTCAAAGTTTTTTAACCCCCCCCCCCAGCACTTTTCCTTTATCCACCATGCACATGAATTCCCATTTTCTCCACTAACACCACAATGAGATGTTTTGCTGAAAATAGACAAAATATTCTGCTCACAGATTTAATCTCAGGGAAGTCAGCTGCTTTGTTTAATGAAGATAATTAAGTACTAAGGACAAGAACTCTTTGACCATCTCTGCTGTGTGATCCATTTTCCATTTCCTTTTGTTTTTTAATAATTCTTACAACGGGTCCAAAGCCTTGTCTGACACTTAACAGGGATGAGCCTTTGCACACCAAGCTGATTTGCAGCAAGAGCATCAACGAGGCCAATCTTTTAAATCACTTTATTTTGATAACTAACAGCAGGTGCCAGCCCTGAAATCCAGCCTTTCCCCATCTCAGGAATCCCTGTCCATGGCAGGGGGATTGGAGTTAGATGATCTTTGAGGTCTCTTCCAGCCCAGGCCATTTTTGATTCTATAATTCCCTGATCTTAGGTCAGAAGGGAGTTTAATCCATGGGCAGCGACTAAGACCCAGCAATTCCATCCTTCCCTTCATCCTCTTCCAGGAAAATTCAGCAGAAGTGGCTGAGAGGATTTTACACCTCAAGTGGTACCAGGGCTTGGCCTGAAAGGGTTTCTGTGGAGGAAGCAGATGGTCAGCATTTAGTCCTTCCCTCAGAGGCTGAATTTTCTGTGTTCAAGTCAAGCCCCTCTGCCTTTCCTCTGTGCTCCCGTATTTCCAGCAGGTTGCCAACCCTTTGAAGAGGACACGGCCTCTTATTCCCCATGGAAATGCAAAACACCCACGAGTGATGGAAGCCTGTGCTGGCCGAAGCCTCAAAGCTCGAGTTGCAATATTAATAATGGGTACAAACACGAGATAATGTGAAAGAGCTGCCAATTATTTCAGACAATTGATCAAAGCCAAGAAACTCCCGGTATCCATTAAGCAACTCTTTGATTGTCCATCCCCTGAAAACCCTCAGCCCACACAGCGCAGGAGAGAACAACTTCCCTTTTCATTTACTTATTTCTCCTGAACAGAAACTCCCCTGCGTTTCTCCTACTTCCTGCAGAATTTGCATCCTTCTTTCTCTCCCTGCTTTCAAATCATTCCCAATATTTGCATAATTTTCTTTGGTCGTTGCCACACCTTTGCAGGGGTCACTTGTCAAAGTGCTGCTTCGAAGTGCTGTATTTTAATTCTGAATTTCTGTGCCTTTGAAGCTCACATTTTCCATTAGAGAGGAGAAAAAAACAGCAGCCTCCATCCTGCTGTGTACTGCATAAATCATAAGTCATGACAGAGTCATGGAATGGTTTGGGTTGGAAGGGACCTTAAAAATCATCTCCTTCCAACCCCCTTCCATGGGCAGGGACATTTTCCACTATCCCAGGTTGATCCAAGCCCCATCCAACCTGGCATTGGACACTTCCAGGGATGGGGCATCCACAAATTCTCTGCATAACCTCTGCCAGGGCCTCACTATCCTCCCAGGGAGGAATTTGTTCCCAATATCCCATCTAGCTGTGCCCTCCTTCAGTTTAAAACCATTCCCTCATGTCCTGGTACTCCAGGCCCTGGTTCAAAGCCCCTCTCCAGCTCTCTTGGAGCCCCTTTAGGCACTGGAAGGTCTCCCCTTAGAGCTGACCATCAGGACCATCTGACCTCTCCAAAATCTGACATCTGTCCTTTCCCAATTTAGAAGTTCAAAGGACTCTCACAACCTCTTCAGGAGCCAATAAATAGAGCTTTTGAAAGAAACAAACATTCTGTGAAACAGCTGGATGGTGAGGGATTCATTCAGGAGTGCGCTCTTAGAATGAAGATCTGCTAAGTTGCCACAGCTCCTCCGATGGTGATGCCTTGGGAAGGCTGATCTGGAACAGAGACTGGACACAGCTGGAGAATAAAGTAGAAGTTTATTGAAAGGCCTTTAGGGTACACCTTGGGCAGGACAAGAGCCTGACCAGGGCTACACCCAAGGTGGATCCAAAATGGTCACAAAATGGATAACTGGTCACGAGGTTTCACAGCTTTATAAGTTTTGGTCCATTTGCATATTGGGATTTAATTGTCCAATTAGAGCTTCGGGTTGTGAAGTCCCATCCTTCTTGTTTTCTCCCTTCAGGCCACTGTTGTTTGTGCTTTTGGGCCTGAAAGTTGTACTTGTTGTCCTTGGTCTCCAGCAGGAAAAGGATTTGTTTTGTCTCCCTACTCTGTGAAGAGAGCTGACTGACACTTAACATGAGGCTCAGAACTGCCCCCCTGGGCAGCACAGAATCTGAAAAACATGAAATCTAAAACTTAAGGCAGAGATGGCCTCTTCAGAAGCCATGCTATTCCTTCCCAATGTGCCAAATCTTTTTTTGTTCGTGCTTCCTGGGACACAGGAGATGAGCGAGGCCCACATCACTGCCCTGGGACTTTTTTGGAAAACAATTGAAAATAGATCTCAGTGAACAAACAGCTGGAGACATCTTCCACAGGGATCCCTTCAAGACTTCTTCCTGCTACAAGTGGTTTGGGAAAACCATGAAGGGGAAAAAAACCAACAACAGTCTTCTTTCTTTATTTCTCCCAACAGGGGCTCAGGAAGAGATATTGACCTCAGGCCCTGATTCATCTTGGACACAGACAGGAGCATAGCGAGCCCTAACACTCCTTTAGTCTCAAAAAAGAGAGACTGGAGAAGAAAAAACCTCCTGTGCTGGTCCTAAATCTCCCTGGAATGTTGTCTTGCTCCACATGGGCCTTTCCCTGCGTGGGCAGCTCTAGTTGAAGGGGTGATTTAGATCACCGAGAGGACCAGTGTAAAATGTATCAGCAAAAGTGGGGTTAATGTGATGTTGTAAAATCAAGGTTCATTGTTATTTAACATATGGAAGAAATGTACAAAGGAAAATTGAGTTGGAATCAAACTAGAAGGATTTACAGAGAGATGTGAGACACAAAAGGGTAAAGGAGACTCTCCCATTGACCCACAAATTTCAGAGCAGCCCCTCTTGCTGCCTGAACTCCTGATAGAGCCAAGGCGCAGTTAGGTCCAGTCTTAGTCTCAGATTTGGGCAATGGTTTATGTCTAATGGAATTATCCACACAAAGTTTATAATAATTCATACCCAGTACATAGGTTGGCAATATTAAATTGTTATTAATTCAGCTTGATATCAGCAACTCACTGAGGATCTGCCACGAATAAAGATCTCTCCACCTTGGCCAAGGAAGTAATACAGGTTAACATCCGGCCAGAGTCTTATAAGTCAGGTGTAAATGTATCAATCTCTGAGGGTCCAGCCCTTGCAAATTGGCTTAAAACAATTTTAGCGAGACTGCTCCTCAGAGGTGTTTTGTAAAGCAAAAGGTTTAATAAATGAAAAATAACAAAATAACAAACGTTACAAAAAACAAAAGAAAATCCACGCACAGGTGTCCGAGAAAACCTCTGACATCCTTCTAGAAACACTCCCAAAATCCCCTTTACTTCCTTTCTGCTCCTTCCTAAATACTGAATGTTTTGGGAGGGACAATTTGGCTTGGTGCCAATAGGGAGAAGTACGGGTTTGAAGGACAGTGAAAAGGTTCAAAAGATGTTTCTCTCTTGGCACTGAGCCAATCACTGTCAGAAGGGTATTGAAATTTCTGGGTTCTTTACCTTATAAGAAATGCAAGGGTGAGTCTTAAACTTTTCCCTATATGGAAAACACTTGCTGGGTGTGGGAAATGCATTCCTACAAGGAAGGATCTCTCAGTTAAGGAATCTCAAAAGCTGAGGTGTGTCCCTGCTCCAGGGGAGACCTTGAGGCACACAGTCCAGTTGGAATTCAGGGACAACTCAAATGGGACTCATCCAAAGATCCAATATTGGGAAAAGGTCTCTCTGCCTCAAGAGGTGTCCCAGCTCCAGGAGAGGAGATAATTTCCATGGCAGTTCACAGAAGGCTCACGCAGGCTGTCCTATTTATGGACCAGAGTGGTCAGCTCAGAGTCAGATTGCATCAGATGGAAATGTATGGATGAAGCTCCTTGTTCTCACAAGTTTTTCTGTTCCCTGATAAATGAGCCTTGGAAAAGGCCCCTGTTAGTGCTGCTTTGATCAGTGCTCCAAGCTCAATGCTCACTGTCACTCTGCTCCTCTGTGGTTTTCCTGGAGGAGTTCTTGGCCCGGATACAACTCAGGCTTTGCCTCCTCTGGGTTTTGGACCAAACTACTGCTGGTTTGGTTAAGGGGTCAAGTGATCCCCCCAGAGTGGCCCAGGCAACGGACTTTGCATTTTCTTCCATTTTCAGACTCTTGACAGTTTTCCAGCACAGCCACGTTTTCCCAGTTTAGCAACAAAGACATACAAATTCCTGCCTGTGCAATGTACAGTTCATCCACCTCCACAGCATTGCTGTGCTTCATCCATGTCAGATGATGGTGAAGTTAGAGTTAGAGAATGGGTTAGAAGGGACCTTTGGGATCATCTCATTCCACCCCCTGCCATGGGACTCTCTCCACTGTCCCAGGTTGCTCCAAGCCCCATCCAACCTTTGAACACTTCCAGGGGTGGGGCAGGCACAGCTTCTCTGGGTGTGCCAGGGCCTCCCCACCCTCACAGGGCTGAATTTCTTCCCAATATCTCATCTCAATCTCACCTCTTTTAGTTCCAGCAACTTCCCTTCATCCTTTCACCATCTGCCCATGTAAAAACTCCTTCTCCCTCATTTTTATAAGCATCCCTTAAGCACTGGAAGGCTGCAGTGAGGTGTCCCCAGCTGTTTTCTTAAATACTTCAGTGTTTTAGGAGGGACGATTTGGCTTGCTGCCAATAGAATCTAGCTGCATTCTGAGGAACCTATCATTCTAGAGACCCCCATCAGTGTTTTTATCTTGGCACTGAGCCAATTACTGTCAGGACAGCAAAGACATTTCTGGGTCCTTTACCTTATAGGAAATGCAAAGGGTGATTCTTAAACCTTTCCCTATATGGAAACCCCTGCTCGGGCGTGGGAAATGCATTCCTACCCATCAGGACCTCCTGAGCCAGCTCTGGGCCAGGGGTTCATCACCTCATGAAGTGCCAGGTGCTATTTCCCTTCCCCAATTCTACACAGTCATTGAATTCCTCAGGTTGGAAAAGATCTGTAAAATCACCAAGTCCAACCCAGCACTGCCAAGTCCACGGAGGATCGTGGAATGGCAGATGTAGGGTGAGAAACACCTCCGTAGGAAGGATGAAGGCCTGGGACTCACCATCGAGGGCTGTTGGTGGAGGAAATGTTGGATCATGGCTCAGGGAAGGGGGAACTGGGCTAAGAACCTCCAGGCTGCCCCTCAGGTCATCCCAGATTTCTCAGGACATCCACATTATTTCAGCCAGGCCAAGATAAATCATTACACCTGAGGACCTACTGGGCTATGATGGCTTTGGGTGAAGGCCCTGGAGAGCAGAAGTCCTGGAGCCCATTTTCCCAAGATTTAGGCTTCCTGTAGTCCTGCCCATAATCCTAAAATCTAAGAGGTGATTGAGCAGAGTCAGGAAGATAAGGAAACAATTTATTTTTTTTCTTTTCTGGAAGATTTCAGCCATTCGAGGATAAGCACCAAAGAAATGAGTAATTTGTTGCTCAATTAATTTTTGTCACATTTTATGAGTGATACCCTCAAACCCCTGTGCTCTGAGCTGAGCTCCTGCTCAGAGTCTGTCAGGTCATGCAGGAGGTGCCAGGGAAATCCAGGTGGGGTTAAATCTTCCAGTACCTGATGGGGGACAAGAAGAATGGAGAGGTACTTCTTAAAAGGGCACTGAGAGACTGGACAAGGGGAATGGCTTGAAGCTGATTTAGATTTAGACTTAGATTAAATATTAGGAAGAAATTCTTCCCTGTGAGGGTGGAGAGGCCGTGGCACGGGTTGCCCAGAGAAGCTGTTGCTTCTCCATCCCTGAAAGCGTCCAAGGCCAGGTTGGATGGGGCTTGGAACAACCTGGGACAGTGGAAGGTGTCCCTGCCCATGGCAGGGGGTTGGTATGAGATGATCTTTAAGGTCCCTTCCAACCCAAACCACTCTGGAATTCTGTGATTGGCTTTGCAGGGATGTGAGCAGGGTGGCATCAGAATTACCATGGCCACGCTGGAAACTTTAACCCCACACCCCTGTCCTGCACCAGAAATGCTGCCAGATCTGTGTTAAATCTCAGCCCTTCACATCCTACAATATTGGGAAGGAGGCATCAGGCTGTGGCTTTAGGAAACCTAAATAAAAAGAAGCTGGACTGCACAGAAAGGTGGTTTCCTCAGGTCCTGCAAATGTACTTTATAGGGACATGTGTTTTTAGAGGTGTGGAGAGGATACAAAGCTGAAATTTGGGTAAACTCAGCCCCATGTCGTTACTTTTCCAGAGCAGAGAGCCCAGGTGGCAGCTGTGGGGCCAGGAGAGGTTTCCCTGCCCCCAGGAGCGATGCAAAGCACACATGGGGTGCCAGGCAGGGGCGCTTTTAAAAAGCAGACAGGGCTGGAGTTTCCACCTCTTTTATTAGAAATAAGACACATTCATTTTGTGCTCTGAAAACTGTACAGAGAGAGAGAGAAAAAAAAAAAAAAGAAAAAAGTGTTGACGAACACGGAGAGGAAGGAGAAGGAGGAATGGAAGGAGGGCAGGACAGGGGAAAACAGGATTAACCGGAAGAGCTGAGCAGAGAAAAGTCGAATATCAACAGTTCTTAAACAAACATTTATCTCTGTAATTACATAACATCGTTTATGTCCTGCAAAGGCGGCTGCAGTGGATGGGTGAGCGGGGAAGGTTGGAGTGAGGAGGGCAGAATTGGGTGGGCAGGGGAAAGGAAGGGGGAAAAAAAAAAGGAGAAAAGAATTAAAACACAGTAGAAAGATACCTGTATGCTAAAATCCATAATGTGTAATTATAATAATTACAATATCATACAACCCAGCATCTGAGGGAGGCCTTTGTGCTTTCCTGTTTCATGAATAAGCTGAAATTGAACAATAATTATCACAGTTTTATGAGTAACCACCTTCCCCTATTTTTTAACTATTTGGATTTATTTAAGTTTTCCTTTCCGTGCTCCATATCCTACGGTTAATGGCAAGGCAAATTCTCTGTCCTTGGAGATCACCCAGGTGGCCCAAAGGGAAGTCAAAGCAGAGATTTGTCACATCAAGCAACCTCTCCCCATGGGGGAAGCACAGCTGGGGGCAGTGATTGCTTTGCATCTTGTACCCATGGGTCGTTTTTTCCCTAAAAATGTGAGGTTTGGTTAATTAAAAGGAGACCCAAGCACAGTAATAACTCAGACCCTGTTCAGGCTTTGCTGCTGTCTGACACAATCTGGCCACTCACAACCAGAGGTTTGTCTCCATCCACCTCCAAAAGTGGGAGGTTTGATCCAAACATCAGACAGACAGTGCTGGGAGTGACAAAAATAATAACAATAAAAAATAAAGTCTGTGTGTGATGTCACTGGTATATTTTTTAAGGATAGAAATATTGCACAACGCTTTTTGGGGTGAAACGTAGACACCTCCTTTTTTTTATTTTTGGTAAATAACCTTGAGAAATGTTTAATGAAAAAAAATTAAAATAGTTATTTTTTTTCATAGCGAAATGACTGCATTTTATGAGGAGGAATGTCTTGCTGTCCTGATCAGCTTCACCTCTTCCTTCCTGTGGGACCACGAACCTGCTGCTGGCTCTGGGCAGCGGGGAGGGCGGAGAGGAGCCAGGGGAGGGGAAAATAACCAAAACCCAAACGGAATAAAGCAAAACAAAACACTGCAAGCCGGCGGTGAAGGGGCCGTGTATTCCCACCATCCCAAACTTTCCACGGAGCAACTTGCCTTCCACCTTCAGCAGGTGGCATCCTCACCCCATGCCTGCGCAGTCCTACGGCACAGAAAGGCATTCGAAATGACAAGAGCCAAAGAAAAGAAAGGTCTCGGGTTTCAAGTTCTCTTTTTATTGAAGAAAAGAAAAGAAGAAGGAAAAAAATAGATTATTTTGTTTTTTGTTTTTGTTTTTTTTTTTTTTCTTTTTTTTTGTCTGTTTGTTTCTGAGTGGACGTTATTCATGTTGTCAGTTTGTCTCAATGTCCTAAGGCAACGTCTCTGTTTACCAATGTCTCCAGGTACAGCGGCAGATCTGTCTTTCCCTTTTTTTTCTCTTCTCTGCCTTCCAGGGAGGGGCAGCTTGGAATAAATCTGAGTCCCGAAAGCAAGGACAAATAACAGAACAAAAAAAAAAAAAAAAAAAAAAAAAAAAAAAAAAAAAAAAAAAAAAAAGAAAAAAAAAAAAAAAAAGAAAGGATGAGGCCAAGAGGACCTTTGCAAGGCCCGTGCCGAGTTTATCTATTTAACAGTCAATGACGTGACCTACATTCTTCTTGTTGGTCTTGTTGTCTACCACCTTCCGCCCTCTCCCTGGAGATGGGGCGAGCAGGATTTGGAGATCTGGAGATCTGGAGCTGGTCCTTTCCTCCGCCGGGGAGGGATGAGAGGAGGGAGCCCCACCCGCCGTGACCGTGAGCCAATGCCAGGTCGTGGCGTGGCACCCAGGAGTGGCAATGTCCTTGTGGCCACCTCTTGGCACGTCCCATCTCCTTCCTCCTTGGATGAGCGGGTGAGGGAGAGGCGGGGGAGGGAGCCAGGGATGCCCCTCGAGACTGGGCCTGCCCCAGCCAGGCCACATCCCACGGATGTCCCCTCTCGGTGTCCCCAAACAACCCCGATCTTCTGGGCCCTCTGTGGTGGCTGCTGGGCGTCCGTCCTTCCACAGAGGATGGAGGGCTCCTGGTGTGTGGCAGCGAGCCGAGAGCATCCAGGCAGGGCTTGTCCCCTGCAGCCCCTCCCCACCCTCCTCCTCCTCCTCGCTCTCCTCCAGGCTCACTCCTCCAGTCCTGCCTGGGAAAGCTCGTGTTGTCCTGAACCTACAGCTACTATACTCTATAAAGTAATATTCCCCCCTCTCTGCTGAGAACGATACAAAAGTTACTCCATCTTACCAAAGGTTTCAAAAGAAACCAAACACTTCTCTTGCCCGGTTCCGATTTAATTTAATCATTTCTTTAAAACGCGGTTTTGTTTTGTTTGTTTCGCTTTGTTTTCCGGAAAAAAAAAAAAGTCCTTTTTCTTCCCTTTCTGCTCAGACCTCTGTCTGAAGGTCAATAATGTCTTGTCCCACCAAGGGGATGGTGGCCCCTGTTTTCTCCCACTCCACAGTTTTTAGTTCTAGGGGAGACTGTGCCACAGGTTCGATGTCCTTTTTAACCCATGATGGCGGGGACTGGACTTTCCTGATGCCTTCCCAGGGTCTCTTGTTTGGTGTCTGCTGTTTTTCTTGCTGCAGGAGGAGGAGGGTGTAAGAAAGGAGAGAGAGAAAGAAAGAAAGAAAGGTTAGTGCAAAATGCAAGAAATTCCGTGATTTTACCTCCTCCTGTATCAACAAATTGTTTTTTCTGTGCAGCTTCTCATCCAAAATAAAGCGGGCTATCAATGGAAATGACACTTGGTGTACAAACTATTTTCAAGAAGAAAATGTTGTTTTTCATTCCACTGCCACCTCCATCACTTAATGACTGGATATTTCAGCTGCCAGCTGAGGTTTTTTGCTACTGAAAAACTGAGTGTGGTTTTGAGAGTATCAGATCTTTTCCTACTTCCACAGACGCAGTGACAGGACAAGGGCGTGATGGCTTTAAGATGAAGGAGGGTAGATTTAGGTGGAATATTGGGAAGAAATTCTTCCCTGTGAGGGTGGGGAGGCCCTGGAATGGAATTCCCAGAGAAGCTGTGGCTGTCCCCATCCCTGGAAGTGTCCAAGGTTAGGTTGGACAGGGCTTAGAGCACCCTGGGATGGCGGAAGGTGTGGATGGCCCATGGCAGAGGGTGGAACTATAGGGTCTTTAAGGTCTCTTCCAACCCAACCCACGTATGAAATCCAGATTACACCGAGGTCTTTCTGAACACCCATTGCATTTGATGCACATTCCTAATGCAGCACAGCTATTTATAGACTCTTTAATTGCAGCAAAATCTGCTCCCTGTTCCGCCAGGGAACTGAACCCGTGCTGCTTGAGGAGCTGGAGCTCAGCTTGGAGGCTGATATCATTTCCATCAACTCCACACCAAGCCCCGGAGGCTTCACCAGCCCAGTCCCCCACCAGCACCCCACCATGGGTATCGATCCAGAAGAACCTCTTTCCATGTTTTTGCTGACAGGACAAGGCTCAGGGGAGGGCTGAGGGACGGGAAAACGGGAGTGTTCCTCGGTGGGGAGAGAAAGGAAAGGCTTTAAATGAGTTGTTCCACTCAACTTCTCCCCTCCTAACACCAGAGATGCTTTTCACCGTTAATTATCTCCACAAAGACACTCCAGCACGGGGCAAGAAAAGGCTCCCCTGGACGTGACAGAGCCCTTCTGAGCCACCTGCCAAAGGAGAAGCGGGAAGGGCGGGAGGAAAGCGGCTTGTGGAGGGTGGCAACAGGCAGGGAAAAGCCTGGAGAGGAGGTGAGGAGCCAGATGTGCAGGGGACACGCTGCTCAGGACGTGTCACAGCTCGATGCTGTCACCAAAATGCTCTGACTGAGGGGAGATGAAGCCTCACAGAGGCTGAGGGGTCACTCCAGGATGCTGCTGCAGCTCCGTGGGAAACCTCAATCCCCATCTGCTGCAGGCTCATCCAGCAGCCTCAGCTCCTCAGTTTGTCCTTCTCTAAGAGGTTTTTGTCAGGCTGTTGTTTGTCCCAGCTCCACAGTGACAGGAAAGCTGCTGTGGAACGATCCCTGCAGGGGCAGCTTTCATTGGATCGCCCAAGCCAGGAATTCTGCTTGCCCAAACTTTAATATAAAAATAAGATGTGCTTGAAGTTGGTCCTGCACCTCCCAACTCCCGGGAGGAAGGCTCTGGGTGAGAGCATTTGGTGGTTAGAGGGTGAGGAATGTACAAACCAGGTAAACTTCTCAAAGTGAAGTAAAAGCATTCTGAAATTATTTTTCATTCAAAGGGAGAAAAATAAGTTTTTAAGTCCTTTTAAAGAAAATTGTTGTCTGTTTTTTTTTTTCTTTTAATCAGGTTGTGTAAAGTATTGCTCAAATAAATGTAAAACACTCAATTCTCCATTTCTTGAAACCCGCAGCTGAGGTTTTCATTAAACTCTACAGTACAGAGCTCTCCTTATGCTGCTGGTCTTATTCTTACTTTACTCCATGATATAACATGACAGTGATTAATACTCATACAAGAGAAAAAGTGATAAAATTCGTGATTTATTCCATTATCTTTTTTGGGACTTATTTTAGAACGACTGCAACTAAAAAGTGGAACCTATTTAACTCTTGTGTGTGTCTTAATGAGACAAGCTGGAAGTTTCCTGAAGGGAAATTTCCATCTACAGTGTTTTTCGGAGACAATCAATCTGCCTGAAAAAATACAGCAGGAAGGAACACAGAGAAAAAAAAGTGAAAATAGAGCAAAAAATTGGAATGAAATTAGGTTTCCCAAAAGGTGAAGAAAAACAACCTTGGTCAAGACAGATTTTTTCCCTAATGAAAAAAACATTTTGTTTTTCTCCCACCACCGCTGTAACGCCACAAATTTTCGAAGCTGCTGATGCCCACAGCTGTGTTAGAGGGCAGCCTAAGCAATCTTATCCATGAAGTTCATAAATAATTCGGTTTTTCCCCTCAAACAAGAGCCCTTATTTTTGATGGCTTTATTTATGGCCACCTTCAGCACCGGGTTCTCTTTGCAGCCAGTCCCTGGTTTAAGTCTCTTTCCATCTGCCACGCTCCCGACCTTCAGCCTCTCCTTCATGCCGGGAGGATGCTCCCAGAGCTGATCATGCACCCTGAACGTGACCAGCAAACCTCAGAGCCCTCCCTGTCACGGGCTGGTGAGCAAGAGGAGCTGCAAATCCACGGAGGGAACAGAAATTGAGGGAAAAAAATCCCCCCACAAAATGAAAAAAAGATGAGCTTTACATCTACAGCAGTTGCCTTTGATCTGCCCTGTAGCTGGAGCACACCACCTAAGGGTGGCAATAATTATTCAAAACCCAGACATTAAATGCTGTGAATTGTTGAGGAGACAAAAAAAAAATAAAGAAAGAAAGGAAGAGAGAATGAAACAGGAAATATTATTATGGCAGTGCACAGCTCCATTCTGCACCTGCATCTTGAATATTCTGGGCACTCCGTGGGCTTCCTGAGAGAGGGATAACGGGAAAATGATAAATGTGGCCGGTTTCCAGCCATGGATAAAGTCATAGAGAATGTCCTGTGGGAGGAAGGATTACAAACTTCCACCTCCAGGCCTTCAGAGAGATTATGGTTGGATGTAAAAGAGGTCTGTGAAGCTCTGAGAGGCTTGTGGGTGATAGGAATGGACCACTGATGGTGGGGATTGGATTAATCTTCCAACAAAGGAACTCCAGAGCACCAGGGAGTGAACCCCAGGGGCTGGGCCTGCCCACAGTGCCAGTCAACCTCCAGGCCACCTTTCCACAGCTCCCTGTCCATCCTGAAAACTTCCAAACTCATGAAAGGCCCGTGGAAACACTCACAAAAGCAGCATCCATTCGGTGCTATCCAGTGAAAACACACCACTCTGCATCAAGGAGTCTCTGAGCAGATTCCTGGGGTTTTGGGGGTCTTTTTGGAAATGCACCACCACAGGCTGGCCCTTTTTATTTTTCCAAGCTCCTTTTTACTCTGCCATGGAGAGGAGGCAGAAACTGCCCTTGGGTCTGACCCCACAGGGCGATTTCCATCCTCCTTATCAGTGTGATGATATCTACCTGTGACTGTGGTGGGCTTGGCGACTTGCAAAGGTGTTTGTTCACAGTTAGAAGATGAAAAAAAAAGAGCTCTGGAAAATGAGGAAATGAGGAAGGGAGACTTGCTTTTAGTCCTCCATTTCTCAGGCAAGGATCAGACTCCTCTGGTGATGCTGTGAGGGAGGTGCTGGCTCAGGGGTGGCTGCAGGAGGACTCGGTGCCCGCGGGGATCTCTGAGCAGGTTAATCAGCCTGGCAGAGCTCTGGGAAGGATGCTGGATGCTCTGGGAAGGATTTCTTTGCTGGGAGACAAAAGAAAATCTCCTCTTGGCACGGGGCACCCTGGGAATTGGTAGCAGGCTCCTGGGAACAGCTCCCCTTTTCTTTCCCTCCATATGGAAAAGAAGTTTTTATGGGGCCTTGGCCGCTTGAGCAGCACAGGGAAACAGGCCCTGGGCTCACGCCCCAACCCTGGCATTTCCCTCCAGCTCCACTGTGGGGTCTTAGCAATCCCTGCAGACAGGAGGGAAAACTGAGCTGTGCAGAGAAAAGAAAGGAAAAAAAACCTGGAGAGAGGGATGTGTAATCTGGCTGGAAGAGGCACTGGGACTGGCACGGGGCCTGGTGCCTCTGAGACAGCCAGGACTGGCCCCAGACTGGGGCTGAAAGCACCAGGGGCTGCTCTGCCAGGGACAGAGCCATCACTCTGGCCTGACACAGCCCAGGAGCTTCTGGGAAGGAGGGAAATGTTTATCAGTCCCTGCCTGGTGCCAGGATTGTGGAGAAAACAAAAGGGGTGGGGAAGGAGGGAAAGCACTCACACTCAGAGCTGGGATAAAACCAGCTCCAGACTGGAGGTGTTCATCATCCTGGTGGCATTGGGAGTCTCCTTCATTCAGCCCTGACTTTCGTTTTAGCTGCAAATTTTTAAGGTGGAGGGAGAGGATTTGGGATGAAAGGTGTTTAGGATGCAGCGCCAACAAAACCCCCGAATCTCTGACAAAGACAGAGGCAAAATGCTTTGAGATAATCCACAGATCCTTCTCCTAAAGCTGGTGCTGGCAGAATGCATTGTCACCTGTGCTGGGCTGGTGGTGGGTATGGAAACGTGATGGTGGTGGGTCCCTACCCTGGGTCTTCAGAGAACCATCATATAATCTCAGAATGGTTCCCTAAAAATGATCTCATTTCAACCCCCTGCCATGGGGAGGGACACCTTCCATTATCCCAGGGTGCTCCAAGCTCTGTCCAGCCCGGCCTTGGACACTTCCAGGGATGGGGCAGCCACAGCTTCTCTGTGCCAGGTCTCCCCACCCTCACAGTGAAGAATTTCTTCCCAATATCCCATCTGTCCCTGCCCTCTGGCAGTCTGAAGCCATTGCCCCTTGTCCTGGAACTCCACCCCTCTCCAGCTCTCCTGGAGCCCCTTCAGGCACTGGAAGGGGCTGTAAGATCTCCCTGGAGCATTCTCTTCCCCAGACTGGACAATCCCAATTTTCTCAGCCTTTCCTCACAGCAGAGCTGCTCTGTCCCTCTGATCACCTTGGTGCTCCACGTCCTTCCTGTGCTGGGACCCCAGAACTGGACAAAAGGTTCCAGGTGGGGTCTGACCAGAGCAGATTTGAGGGGCAGAATCCCCTCCCTCACCCTCCACACTTCTCCTGTGCTGCCTCCATGGGTCCAGGCTGCCTTCATCCCGAGCTCCTGTGCCCCAGTGCAAATCTTTTCCTTAGGAGCAGCATCCCTGCAGTGCACAGATAACAGCCCAAGAGTCTGCTCTGAGGCACAGCTTTGATTTCCCACTTCAGCCAAAGCCCCTGAACTGCTCAGGCTGCTCAAGCTGCACCTCCCTGTGGTGGTTTTTTTTTTTTTGTTGTTGTTGTTTTGTTTTTGTGGGGCTTTTGGTTTTTTTTTGTTAGTTTCCATTTCTTAACACCCAGGCTTTATGGTTACCCCAAACAACCCGAGCAATTCAGGGCTTCTGCTGAGCACTCGGTGGTGGCTCCCCTGGAACCAGCTACTCTCCCATGCTGTTTTCCTCGCCTCTGGTGTCAGCTTGAAGGATATTTCATGACCCAAATGGTCTCTCCCCATGACATTGATGACTGTGGGACCAGGATGAAGTTATTCAGAGCGTAGAGCAGGGAATTTGAAAGATAAATGTGGCTCACGCTCGTCCAATCCATCTTCAGATCAATGTCGATGAAAAGTGATTAGAAAATGGGAAAGCTGTCTTGTTTCTTTAGAGAATGATAAATTCTCCTTTCCTTCTCAGAAACAAGTAGCTGCAGTCCTTTCATTTTATGCTACTGAACTACAAAGATTATGCTTTTTCTTTTCTTTTTTTTTTTTTTTTTTTTTTTTTCTTTTTTTTTTTTTTTTCACTGAGGAAAAAAGCAAAATAAAAGGAAGTGGCTGGCTTTGTTCAGAATTTCATTAAATTAAATTGGGAAAAAAAAAAATAGAAATAATTTGTGGTTTTAACTCGGAGATCAGTTAGGAAACTTGAAATACCCAGCATTTGCTGGGCTATAAAATCTTGTCTTCTGCTTCTGTATTCCCTGAAGTTCATCCATCCTGAAGGGGTGGCTGTGAGACAAATTCTAGAGAGGCCACACAGCTGAAGGTGAACGGGTTTTGGATCAAGGAAGTCTTTTATTGACTCCAGAAAAGCCTGGAGGCTGCACAGAACACCTGTGGTCCCACCAGCATGAGGAACAGGCTGTTTTCCAGAGCATCCTGGCTGTTAATCCAGCTGGTCCAATCCCAAACCTTTTTTGGGACAATGTTTACGGCCTGTGAAGAGCCCACCTGGAGGACTTAAATTTCCTAAAATGCTGAAAACTCTCCAAGCTGCCTCACGGGGGAAACTGGGGATCCAGGAGGGGGCCATGAGCACCCAAAGCACGATTTTTCACTGAGTCTTTTATTTAGACTCCATAAAGAATTATTCAGACTTCAGAGTATAAAAACCCAGGAGTTTCAGTGTGCTGGTGGCACTGCCTGCTGTTGGAGCAGAGGGTACAGGGAACATGTTCCTCTGGGACAAATTTTGTCCCCTAATTCTTGGGACAAAAGGTGCTGGATGATCTGCAGGAGGAGGTGAACTTCTGATTGATGGTGTGTTTGGGTACCTGGGAGCCGGCAGATGGTTTATGGCTGACTGAATTAATACTTGACGTCATTTTCATAACAGAATTTATTGCGGTAATTATCGGACTTTATGCACAGCTCCTCCCTGTAAAAGCTGCACTAATTGGTCTGTTAAAGTCTGCCTTTAAGCAGTGCAGAGAGGATTAAAGACGTGACACAGAGACACCCTTCCCAAAAGTGGAGCTTCCCTTGCAGAAAGACATCCAGCTAGCAGATTCCCAATTTTCCAATTCCTGCAGCAGAGCGCTCCAGGGAGACATAGCCCTGCCTGGGGATGAGCTGCAGTATCGATCAATATTCATAAAATCACAGAATTATAGAAACAGGGAATGGATTGGGTTGGAAGGGACATTAAGATCATCTCATCCCACCCCCCTGCCATGGGCAGGGACACCTTCACTATCCCTGGTTGCTCCAAGCTCTATCCAATCTGGCCTTGGACAATTCCAGGGATGGGGCAGCCACAGCTTCTCTGGGCAACCTGTGCCAGGACCTCCCCACCCTCACCGGGAAGAATTTCTTCCTAATATCCAGTCTAAACCTGCCCTCTGACATTTTAAGACCTTTTGCCCTTGTGCTCCAGGCCCACTTCATGGCCCTTTTTTCTCAACACTCCATTAGGTTGCCAAAGCCAGTGCTGGTGGAATGGGCAAATCTCCAGATGCCCGAAGAGGAAAGCTAAGAAAAATCTCATTGTGAGAAAAGAAAGTGAGGAATCAAGTCAGAAACAGGGTTCAGAAGGGAATAAAGGAAAAGATAAGCAGGAAAAAACTTTATACCTTTTTAAAATGGGATTGGAGCGGGATCTTTTCAGGATCAACAGAGATTTGGGACAGGATTTGAGAGTTGTGTTTTTTTCCCAGAGAAGCTGAGGCTGCCCCATCCCTGGAAGTGTCCAAAGCCAGGCTGGACAGGGTTTGGAACAACCTGGAACAGTGGAAGGTGTCCCTGCTCATGGCAGGGGGGTGGGATGAGATGATCTTTAACATTCCAATCCAAACCATTCTGTGATTCTATGAATTATAAACTGAGTGCAGATCCTGCACGTGATCTGCAGGACAGGAGCCAAAGCAAAAGTCATTCCAGCTGCAGGGAGCTGAATGTGGCGGGGAGCTCATCAACAAGAAGGAGGAAATCCAAGGAATCTGCAGAGCCCTGTCCAGGGCTGACCTCGGCACAGGCAAGGAGCTGCTGTTTTAAAATGAATGCCAAGCCAGATGCCGGCAGGAAAAGAGGGATATGGATGTGATTCCAGCTTCTGTAATGGAGCTGGATCAAAGGATTCCTGCTGAGGGGGGAGGCAGGAGCATCACTTCCAGTGCTATCAAAGCACAGGAGAGGCAAAACCTTGGCTTTTTTAAAAGCCTACAAAACCACAGACCCCTCTCAATGTCCAGCCCAAACCCTGGGATTTCTTTAGCAATTAACTCCCAGGGAGCAGCAGCGTTGGAGATGTTAAACCCTGAGAACACAGATCTGCACAGGAAAAACATTTCCTGTGTAGTACAAAGCAGCTTGAAAATAACCACTACCCTGCTTTAATGTGAAGAACTCTCAGCTACAAGAATTCAGACCTGGGTAATAACTCTGCGTGTTTAGGAGGAAAAAGGGGAAGAAATTGCATGGTGGAGCCTGCAGTCTGCCAGGCAAAGGTCAGGCTTTGAAAGGGAGAAACAAACTTGCAGCAAGGTTTTCCAACAATGGGATTTTTCTCTTTTTTTTTTTTTTTTGGTAGCAATTGGGGAGGTAAAGAAGGAGTCGAAGTGATGGGAGTGATTAGGAAGGAAGAACTCTGCTGTCTGAGTCAGTCCCAAGCTAACATTCCAATATACATCCCAAATCTCCCTCATATAAAGAGAGATTTATAATCCACGTGGAAGTCACTCACTGCTTATTGCAGCCTTAAAAATGAGGGTTTGGTGCACCCCAGACACCAAGAGAGCTTTAAATTTTCATCAGGATGGCCGGGTGGGCGTGGCCGGGCATTTTGATGCAAATCCTGCTGTGGCTGTGTCCAAGTCTTTGGTTCCTTTGATGCTTCCTGGCTGCAAATAAGCTGTCAGGGGGATAAATATTCCACACACACAGAGCTCGTTCAGTTTTCTGCTCAGGGGCTACACCAGCTTCCAGTTTGGTCCGGGATTAAACGGAAGGGCAACAGTGTGAAACCTCCACAGGTTTGGGAGGAGGGTGAGCACAGCAAACCAGCTGCTCCTCAGGTGCTATTTTTAGATTCTTTAGTCGCTTCAGGTGGACAGAGAAAATCTGTCACAAATTTCAGCAAAAGAATTCCTGCCTACAACCCCAAATCTTCCTTCTAAGTTAGGAAAAAAAATCACCTCCACACCTTTCTTGCCTCACCTGAAGTTGAAGACTGCAAGGGGGAAAAAATTTAGCACAGAATATCCAGAGTGGGAAGGGACCTGCCAGGATCATCAGTGCATTAAAAACCTGACTTTTCAATTTGGCAGTCGTCAGATCTTGCTGGATATGTCATCCTGCTCCTATCTCAACTCCCTAGTATGGAAAAATTAACTTTGGGAAAGGGTGTCTACACTCCTGATCAGTGCATACAGCCACAAATCACGGAATTCCAGACTCGTTTGGGTTGGAAGGGATCTTAAAGATTGTTTCATTCCACCCCTCTGCCATGGGCATGGACACCTTCCACTGTCCCAGGTTGCTCCAAGCCCTGCCCAACCTGTCCTTGGACACTTCCAGGGATGAGACATCCAAAGCTCCTCTGGGCAACCTGTGTCAGGGCCTCACAGGGATGAACTTTTTCCCAATATCCCATCTAAATGTCCCTCCTTCAGCTTAAAGCCATTTTGGGTGTGACCACGTTTTTCTGCTGCAGGGACGAGGTGGTCAAGGCTTGAACACCCCCTGGTCGTGTGGTCCCGTGTGCTTTGAACATGGATCCCGCTGGAAGATGTGATTTTAATCAGGAATAGTTGAGGGGGTTTCCAGTGGGAGGATTTTAGAGTTGAGGTACAGGCAAAAGAAACTACGTGTCACATGGAATAAGTTTTATGTAATAAACTGGAAAAGAAAATATGGAAAAATCCATGTTTGTCCCCCCAAGGAAGGGCAATTCTTTTTTTTGTACTCCGAGGCTCAGCTTGGCTCACCATTAGGAATGTGCTTTGGTTTCCAGCAAAAAAAACTGCAGTGAAACAATAACTGTGGTCAGTGCCACATTCCTGGGACTGCCTGGGATATGGGCAAGATTCAGACCTGACTGGCATTCCAGGAACTATCTTGCTTCCCATAATTCTCTGAAGATGATGGCAGTGGGGACACCCCAATCCCAGTGGGGTGTGGATTAGGACTCCTCAACCACAGGTTGATGGAAAAGCAGGATTCATCCCCAAACCTTGTCTCCACTTAGAATTCTCTACAATTCCCTGGAAGGAGGTTGTATCCAGGTGGGGGGTCAGTCTCACTTCCCAAGGGATTGGAAAAGAGGAAATGTCCCCAAGTTGTGCCAGGGGAGGTTTAGGTTGGATGTTAGGAAAAATTTCTTCACTGAATGGGTTGCCCAGAGAGATGGGATACTGAATATTGGAACAGGTGCCCAGGGAAATGGGGGAGTCACATCCTGGGAGGAATTTTTAGTTGTGGCACTTTGGGACATGCTTTAGTGGTTGGACTTGATGATTTTAGAGGTAATTTCAACCTTAATGATTCTGTGAGTCCCTGGTTATGTTTCCAGGTCTGTCAGTTAACTTCTCTGGGACAGTGATCAAAGGACATTTTTTCTTTATCAAGTGTACACAGCACTAACACTGATACCTAAAAAGGAGGAACGTGTGCTTGTATAAACCTTTTGTCTTGGCTGAAAACCCCTCAAAAAGGGGTTCTAAAAATCTTATTTTACTCTTGGAGATGGAGAAATTCTCAACAATTAATAAATGTGATGGTTGAATTTTCCACCCTTTTTCCTAAAGAGACTGAAATTCTGTTCCTTCATCCCATTCTTCCCTTGGTGTTTCGTTAAAATCTGACGATTTAGGAGTTCATGTGAAAGGAGCTTTGTGTTTAGTGTGATATGGCACTGGATACCACTGGAGTACTGTGGGGATGGCATTTGCATTAAAATCCCCTAAAAAAACTGATCCCTAAAAACGGCCAGCACCATTCCCAGGAATCCCCACAGGACGCCTGTCCTGCGCAGACATTTAGTTCCAGTTTCATCAGCACTTTTCTGACCTTGGAGTTGAGGGAGGAGAGAGGAACAGCGAGATCAGGACAAGCGTCCTACCCTGGAAAGGGACTGAGGACAACGGGACATTGCTGCCAGGAGAGGTTGGGAAAACGCCAGGCTTGGAGAGAGAGCTGGGAGCTTGACTTTGTGGTTGTTTATTGAAAAGGGAAATCAGCAATGCAGGCGGATGGAGCAGACCCAGGAAATTTCCCTTCTGCTCTGGGATGAGGAAGGGTTCAGGGATACTCCCCCAGGAGCCTGATGACCTTGTTCCGTGCCCACAAGGCACGGAGCTGGTTAAAGAAAGCTTGGATTCATGTCATGGAAGGGGTTGGGACAGGTCCAGGATGCTCTGCAATGCAAATGAAAGCCCGACTTACACTAAGGTTTGTTTTATCGCTGCCACCAGAAGAAACACTCCATCGTTTTATAACCTAAACGTACATGAAAGAGAAAACATTCTTTTGTTGTTCCCTTAATCCCTGTTATCTGCTCTTTGCCTTCTCAGGCCGAGCTGAAGATGGGGCCTGAGTTCCAACGGGGTCCTCAGCAGAAAATGGGAGATAAAGGGCTGGAAAAAAACCCCATTTATTTGACTTTGTATCGTTTTGGATGTTTTTTAAACCAATACCCACTCCCGACTTGCCAACCCTACTCTTCACAAGCTGCCCCTCTCCTGCTACATCCGAGGGAAAATTCCCAACTTGAAAAATTCAGTCAATATGCAAAAGCCACCTTCAGAACCTCCTTCAGCAGCTCAAAGCTCTTTGATGCTGACAGCAGCAACTTTAACTCTACATAGATGCATCTCTGAAATGCTAAAACCTTCCCAATCTATAAAACCCCTCCTGCAAACAGACCACAGATTAGCTTTTACACCAGATTTAAGTGGTTTTTTTTGGTTTACAGCTGCATAATACTGAAAAAACTGAAAAAAAACAGGAAAGAAAAACAAAACAAAACAAAACAAAACAAAACAAAACAAAACAAAACAAAACAAAACAAAACAAAACAAAACAAAACAAAACAAAACAAAACAAAACAAAACAAAACAAAACAAAACAAAACAAAACAAAACAAAACAAAAACAAACAAACAAAAATACAAAACCCAACCAGAAAAAAAAAACAACCCCAGAGAGGTGACACTGAATGAGACACATTGGGATTCTGGGCCAGGCAGGATTCTTGGATCTGATCCTGCAGATCCACTGCCTCTCACTCAGTTACACTGGACAGCCCATAATGACACCTTGCCACACAAAATAAGAGTAGGATTTGCTGGTGTAACATCTCTGGAGCTCAGCACTGCAATGCTGTGAGGTCAGAACACAGACCAAAGGCTCTGTAGTGCTCTGCTTCCCCCAAAAAACCCCAAACCTCCTGTTCCATCACCCTCTGAGCTCTGCTCTCGCCTCCAAGGGAGTCCCACCAAAGTAAGTCCCACCAAAATAAGCCCCACCAGTGCCACATCGGCCACATTGCAGGGGGTGCTGCATCCTGGATCTGTCGTAGGCTCATGGAATCACTGAGGTTGGAAAAGACCTCCAAGATCACTGATCCAGCTGTCAACCCAGCACTGCCAAGGCCAGCACTAAACTGTGTCCCCAGGTGCCACATCCACATGGTTTTTGAACAGTTCAGGGATGGTGATTCCACCACTTCTCCGGGGCAGCCTCCTCCAACTCTTGGCCACCATTTCACTGGAGAAGTTTTTTCAAATATCCAGCCTGAACTTCCCTGGTGCAGCTGGAGTTTGGTTCGTCTCCTTCTATCACTTTTTACCTGGGAGAGAAGACTGACCTGCCTCCAACCTCCTGTCAGGGAGTTCTAGAGAGCAGAAGGTCCATCCTGAACCTCCTTTTCTCCAGGCTGAGTCTCCCCAGCTCCCTCAAGTGCTCCTCACCAGGCTTGTGCTCCAGACCCTTCCATATCTTTGTTGTCCCTCTCTTCCCAGTCTCTCAATGTCTTTCTCTTCATGAGGGGCTTTGATTAGAAATCACCGAGAATTGTTATAATTAGCTCACCTTGCCTCTCTCCTGAGTGCAGGACATTTAATTTCTTACTGTCAACCTGGCCCTGCCACTTGTTTTTCTCTTCAGCTGGAGCTGTAAGAATTCCTTGCAGCCCTTCAGTCCTTGCCCAGCTGGCTGAGACTTGTGGAAGCTGCCATCTTCCTGCTCTTCCTTATTTTATAATCTACAACACCAACTATTAGAGGCTCCTGATAATTTTTTCCAGTCCCAGATCTCTACCCCTATGAACAGCTGAAAAGTCCTTCCTTTCAAGGAGCCCCCTTTTCCCTGGAAGTTTACTCCTGTCAAGGAAAAAACACGGATATCACAGGATCACAGTATGGTTTGGGTCAGAAAAGAGAATAAAAATCATCTCATTCCAATCCCCTGCCATGGGCAGGGACACCTTCCACTATCCCAGGTTGCTCCAAGCCCCATCCCACCTGGCCTTGAACACTTCCAGGGATGGGGCAGCCACAGCTTCTCTGGGAACCCTGTGCCAGGGTCTCAGCACCCTCAGAGGGAAGAATTTCTTCCTAATATCCAATCCAACCCTACTCTCTTCCAAGGTTAAAGCCCTTGCCCCTTGTTGGTTGTCACAGTCTTGTCACTACACGACCTTGTCAAAGTCCCACTCCTGTGGCTAATGAAAGGCCACAATAAGCTCATTGAGGAGCCTTCTCTTCTCCAGGCTGAACAATCCAAATTTTCTCAGCCTTTCCTCATAGGAGAGATGCTCCAGCCCTTGGAGAACCTCCATGGCCTTGTCTGGACTCACTCACTTACACATGCTCACATCACAGGTGATCAGCTGTCACAAATAACCCACATTTAACAGGCTCCAGTCCCCAAAATGCACTCCCAACGTCACACCTTAAATCCCACTGCTGTGGCCATCCTAAATATCCCATCACTGCCACCTTGGCCCCACAGGGGAGGGGAGATGCTTCCCTTCTTTCTGTCCTCTCAGCTTTCCACCTGGATTTCCTCATGGTCAACCCAGTTTCCAGTTCCTACCCAGGAGTGGATGAATAGGGCACAAAGGGATGACCTGGGAGGGAATGCCAAGAACAGACACAGGGAGGACAACAGCACGGACAGACATGGGGACGGACATTCTCCTCCTGGCCTGCAGTGTGGTTCACGTGTGTTTTTTTGCAACGTGCACGGCAGAAAACCAATTTCCTTCTGTTTCCCACGTTCCTGCTGGCACCAGAGGGCTTCTGGAAGTGTCTGACTAACCTTGCTGTCCGTTGTTGGAGACTCCTTCTCCTTCTCTGCGTGCTGGAGTTTTCTGTTCAGGTCCTGGAACATGTCTTGGTGACGTTTCCTTGTGTGCATGATTTTCTGGAGCAAACACAAAGGGACACAGGTCAGCAAACCCCATTCACCAGGAACACAGCCAGAGTTACACCATTAAATCCCAACTCTCTTGCCATGCAGGTGCCTAAAATACCTTCAGCATTTACTGAGGACCCACTGCAGCACTGCCTTTATTTTCAAGGTGAGATGTTGGGAGAAAGTGGAAAATACTAATTTTTGGCCTAAAAATACCACTTAAACTTGCACCAATCGAAGTTTTTTGCTGCAGAATTTGAGCTTGACTGTCAGTGTCCTAAGGAAGGTTTGCTGCCCTTCTTTAACTGATACCTGTCCCCATGCCCTGTTTCCTCAGTTTGTCACCTCTGTAAATGTGTTCAGAGCTCACCCAAGCATGCAGAATTCAGGTAATTTCATTAGAAACTGTTCCACAATCTCATTTTCTTTTTAATTTGACCTGTCTGCATTTCACTTCTACCTTCTGCTGCCCAGAAGGAGAGAAAAGACAATTTCTAGAAGGACTTCCCTTTCCATGCATGAACAGGCTGAATATGGATTTCCTGTGCTCTGGCATGGGTGAGATAATTGGAGAGGGTGGCTCAAAAAATTTGGGACCAACATTCAGAAAGGGATTTACTCACCTCAAAATCTAACTCTGCGTACCGGGATTTCCGCCTCTGGATATTCAGGAGAGAAAGAGATGGGTAAAGGTTAGTAAGAGGTTAAAACAGGAAAAGTCCTTCTCCTTTCCCTTTTCCTACACCTTTAACGTGCGTTTCTGACTCTTCACGATGGGAAGTGCCAAATATTTTGAGTTATTGAATCATTTACATTGGAAGGGATCTTAAAATCAACCAGTTCCAACCTCCTGCCATGGGCACGGACACTTTCCTCTATCCCACGTTGCTCCAAGCCCTGTCCAGCCTGGATCACTGGGGTTTTCTCATCTGCATCATGACTGAAACCATCAAAACGGCAAACAGGGCAGAGGATATAAAGGGGAGAAGATAAGGCAGGCCATGTGCCTGGCATTAAACTGAACAGTCTTTGACAAATTAACAGGGTGTTTTTTGACTTTGCAGCACCTGTAGGGCTAATAAAAGTTGATCCAGCAATGGAATGTGCTCTGGAAGCTGTGACATCACATTCCAAAATATGATCACACGCCAGTGGTCCCTCAGGGCAATATGACACTGGCATTGCACCCTGGGCTGCATTTTCCCCAAAGTTCTTCTTTCCAACCCCCTGGAGTGGCCGGATTGAGGGCAGGACACCACCCAGGGCTGGGAGAACAACACTGCAACTCCCACGCCTGCAGCCCTGGTTCCGTGCCCGAGATGTTTTGGTTTTCTGAAATTCTTTTCCCAGAGAATTTTCTGTAAACAGGAGAGATGTTTTTCTAACTGCACTATGTTATTCATTCCTCTTCCTAAGAGGGACTTCTTCTTGACGTCCCTCTGGTCTGACCAATGTGACTGAAGAAGTTTGCCTTTTTGACACCAGTCAAACTGGTCTGTGTAAAATAGTATATAAGGGACACACATCCCCAAAAAAATAAAAAAGTCATTTTCAGCCTTCTGAAGCTCAGAGTCTGTGTCGCTGTGGTGTAAAACAGCATCACACACTCACCTCCAAGGAGCTCATGGAGAGGGTGGAGACGGTCTCGCTCTTGGACACCACACCCGAGTTCCCTGAGTCACCCGTGTCACACAGGCTGTTGGGAATCTGTGACTCGTTGGAGATGTTCTGTGGAGCCAGCTGCTGCTGCTGCTGGATCATGGAGGAACCCTGCACCTCGCTGCACGCCACGGTCACCGGCTCCCGCGGGGGGCTCTTGACCACGAAGCCGGGGTCGGTGGCCATGCTGAGGTGGATGAGCCGCGTCTGGGGCATCTGGTCGATGTTGATGCTGTACTTGCTCTCATCTTTGGGTTTGGCCCTCAAGGTGGACGTGTTGGTGGGCAGGATCACGTAGCTGGTGTCCAGGGTCTGCTCCTGTGCCCGCGAGAGCTCCGAGTCCAACTTCTTGAAGATGTCCCCGTCGCAGATGTAGATGGATTTCGGCGGCTGGTTCTTGTCCTTCTTCAGGGTGAGGGAATGGTTGCTGAACTCGTTCAGGTTGATGGCCCCCAGGTAGTGCGGGGAGCCCTGGAGGTGCATCTTGGAGACGTTGGCTGGAAGACTGTTGAAGTTGGACGAGCCTTTCTGGTGGCTGAGTTTCAGTTTCTCTTCGTCGGGCAGCGACGGGCGCTTGAGGGTCCCTGTGATGGTCGAGGTTCGGCACGTGGTGATGTCTTTGTTCAGCACTGGGGAGACAGAGAAGCACCCTCAGCACCTCACCTGGGGTTTCTTTTGACACATCAAGACACCTCCCGCAGTCGCTCCCCGCCAGCACCTCTCCCAAAGGCGTTTAACATTATTTATAATGGCACAATGGTGTTTTAACATTATTTATGCTTTTAAAATCCAGGATACCGAAGGCAAAATTAGAGATAGGGAGGAAAAAAACTTTGTTGTTTTGAGAGAGTTCTCTATGATGTGAGTTTTTCAAAACAACCATGGCCAAAATTCCCAGCATACTGGTAACAATACATTGAAAACCAAAGGGATTTTTACATATTTAGTACTTCTAGTATATGCATGTGTATATGAAATCTATACATTATTAGCCTATGGAGTAGAATTCGTTAAAATAAAAGGTTGCTTTCGTGTAAAGAAATTATTTTGATTCAGGAAATAGCTGAAATGCGATGTTATCAATGATTCATACAACTATAAAATCATCAAATGGCCCGGGTTAGAAGAGAACTTAAAAGATCATCAAGTTCCAGCCCCCTTCAAATTTAAATTTTTGCATTAACTCACTAAAATACTTCAGACTGCTCTCTTCCTTTAACAGTCCCAGTGTTAATAAACTGGTATTTTGAAACACACTGTATTTTGTTACGAATTTCAAACTGCTCTCCAAAGGATCTTACATTCCAGTAATCACGGCAAGCCTTTGTGAGAGCTCATTATCTAGCAATTTTCGATTTCCCTTCAGGAAAGCAAGTGGTGATGGGAATATTTCTTAAAAATAATGGAAACTTTAAACTGAGGAGGAAGTGAACACTGTCATAAAGGACATTTGGACACTCATTCCCACACGCTGTCCACAAAAAGAAAAAAAAAAAAAAAGAAAAGAAAAAAAGAAAAAAAAAAAATGCCCCTTTTCCAGGCATAATAATCTATTGCTCAGTTGACTTCAGGCTGCAACAAAGATCTTGGGAAAATAATGCCATCAACCTGATTTCTGCAGAATCAGAAAATCATGGAAAGCAGACTGTGGGGCAGGGACAAAGTGTTGTGGGCTACTTACCTAGGATTTCAGCACAGGAAAAGAGAAAGAAATGCATGTTCCCCTTTCACCCATCTCAGGAGGAAATAAAAGTAGGTAAATGGATCTTTCTTAGGATTTTGGGGGTGAGCTGACATTATTCAGCTGCTCCATGTGGGACAGAGGTGGGACGTGGCCATCCCATGGCACTGAGGACACACTGGTTTTCCTACCAGCTCCGAGTGGGAGTGAGGGAGGATCAAAGTTCCTCCCATCAGGACTACAAAGCAGGCAAGGCAGGATGAGCAGGGCACCAAGGAGAATAAAAAGACCTTGTAAAAAGCTTTTAAAACTAAAAACTCTGGCAGCCACAATCGCTGGGATAAATCAGAGCAAGTCAAACCCTTCCCCTGGGAGTCCCAGCAAGGTTTATTGATCCAGGCTCTTCTCCACACTCACATCAGCTGCAGAAAATCGGTTTGGAGAGGTTTCCACTTGGAAATCTCCAAGCATGGAGTGGAGTGTGCCTTCAACACTGAGCCCTGGAGCAAATCCTACCAGGGGATCAACGTGAGGGGGTTATGAGTGGTCTCAGCCACATCTCCAACCCATCACAAGAGGGGAGATGGTGCCTCCAGGAGAAATGATGGCCAGAAACCACTGGACAGGTTCCTGGTTTTTATTACTCAATAAGGGATGATGCACCACTCCAAAAGGTCTCTGAAATGAGGTTTATTATTAACTCCTTATCTTGGCACAATCTAACAGAGCTTTATGAGAGGAGGAGAATCCCCAGGCAGACAAATACAAATTGTAGAGCTGGATGCTGGCAAAGGAGGGGAAGCTTAGGCTGTTGGCAAGCTGCTGATCCAGGGGCTCCTGCCTTGACATCACATGAAACAAATCAGCTCCTTCCCTTCCTCTGGGATCCCAAACTCGATACGGGATTAAGAGGTGTGGTGGCAGATCCAGAAAGGCCCCTCTAGAGGGGGAACCTGCAGTGGTTCACAGATGACTCTGTGCCTGGGGAATGTTCCCTGAGCATCCCCTCGACTCAGACACGGCCCCACACGCACGTTTTTCACACGTGATTTTTTTTTTGGGACTGAGATATTTGGTGTCAAAAGAGAAGGAGGGAGACAAATAAGAAGAGGCTGACAGCTAGAAATTAGATTAGAGAGTGTGAGACAGAAAAACAGAAAGGAAAAAAAAAATGGACAGACCCTGAAAGAGATAAATGGACAGAAAGAGACCATGAAATAAGATATCACAGGGGTAAGTGAGATAAATATACTGTGACTGTGATAAGCACAGGGAGAGGGAGTGAGGCAGAGAGAAGGACAGGAAAAGATAAATAAGATATAGATAGATATTAGACAGATAAATGATAGTGACAGTGACAGACAATACACAGAAACACAGTGACAGGGACAAATGTTGACAGATAGAAATACATAAATAACAGCTACAGCAAGACAGACAGCTGAGGACAGAGATAAATAAGTGATTGTGGGACAGAACGAAAGAGATAAATTATAGATAAATACATTAGAAGCAGATAAATAAATGATAGATGAGATAAAGAAAAAGATAAATGAAAAGGACAGGTAGATGTTTACAGAAAGAGAGAGAGGAGGGGAGAAAGAAAAAAAGCAGGGCAGGGAAAGGAGGAGAGGAAGAGAGAAGGAAAGAAGACAAGAAAAGAGGAAAAAAGGAAGGAAAGAAAGATTAATAAAGAAACAGAGAGAGAAGCTTTGCCATAGTGGTAAATGAACACAGAGAGTGCTGTCCTTGGCTTGGGAAGATCCTGGTTTGGGAGATATGAATTATGCAATTTCCAAGCAAGCTGGTATTTCTCTTGCTTGGCAGAGGGGAGAAGTCTGGGAGGGCAAATGAAAGCCTCAGTTTCTACCAAGGGTAAGAAAAATAACCTCAGCCAAAAGGTCAGGCATGCCAGGACCAGGAGAGGACAAGACCTGCAGAGAGGAACAGGCAGCCAGGGAGAATCCAGGCAGCACAGACACCCCTGGGATTGTTGGGAAAAGGGGCTGTCGACTCATGCACATCCTCAGGACCCAAAGGAACCTGTGTGATGAGCACACAGCAGAAAGGAGCAGGCAGAGGAGGAGGGGTCCAACCCCTTCCTGGTGCACGGAAGAGCCTGGAGCCAGGTGGAGTGGTGGGAAGGCTCTCCAGATTCCAGACTTTCTACAAAGACACCCTTCATGAGCAGCACAGAGCTGCCTGAGGTTGGCGTGACCCCCTTGGGCAGGGGTTGCTGGAACAAAGAAGGATCCCAGTAGGAAGAGATGGATCCCATCTCTTCTTCCTTGATGCTCTTCTCTGCCACCCTGTTACATGGCAAAAAACAATTCCTCAGAGGCGGGGCTTGATCTCAGTTAAAAGGGCAAAAGAGCTACAAGGAAAACAGGAAAAGCAAAAGGAGAATTCGGGGTGTGGCTTTCTTTTGGCAGGGGTTGAAAGGAAAGGAAAGGCAACCCCACACGAGGACATGCAAGGCACCAAGACACACACAAAGGAAACAGAAAGGGGGGGAAAAAAAAATGGCTTAGTTCAATCCCCAAACCAGGTCACCTGCTGATTCTCACCTGTGATGTGCTCACCTGATCTACAAGCCATGTCCACGTCCTTCTCGAAATCGGTCTGAAAGACAGAGAACACAGAGGATGTGGTCAACAGGGGGTAGTGGAGGATAGGGAAACCTGGAAAATGCAAAACCCCCACTTGAATTAGTGAGGTGGACACAGCCTTTGCCAGGAGGGTGGAGGAGAGAGGTTTCGCTTGGATTTTCAAACATGGAAAAACACACCACGTTTTTCCACCTGTTGGCTTTTGAATTTTATCACTGATAAAGCTGGAACATTGCTTTTCAACTGGGATTCATCTGCTCATCCATTCACTTGCTCCTGGGCTGCAGATTAAAATATCTTGCTGGAACACATTTATGCACACTCCTAAAAAAAAACAGGGAACAGTTTCCTGGCCCAAACTGTTTTGGATATATCACTCCACACATAATTTTAAGTGGATTCCCCACCCTTTATTAAAGAGATCTGGGGATCCTGCTGGGAATGCTCCACCCCCACTGGGCTTTCTTGTGTTCCCACCAAGTCACATGAAGTGGGAACAAGTCTCTGCTTCTGAAACTCTTAACATATAAAATCAATGGCTCCCACAGGCACAAAGGCTGAATAACTTTTTCAAGTGGTCTGCGCAGCCAAAGGGAACTCCTTTCTTCTCCCAGGAGGAGTTAATCCTTTTTCTGAAGCTTTGAGCAGATAACATTTCAAAGAACTGGATAAACTGAGTCACAGCGGGCCGTGAGCTTTCATGGAGTATTGGGGAAGCTGCAGACTGGCAAAAGGTAGAAGAGTTCACTGATTATTTCTGGTACCATTTCAGAAAGACACTCAACATAATTGTATCCATATGATGAAATGAAATCCATTTGAACACTGAGAAGAATGTGGGAAAAATCCCCATCCCCCTGGGATAAACACTTAAATTTTAGCAGGTTGAGAACCAAGAGTCTTTGAACTATCTCAGCCTTCCTGATGTTAATTTCCCAGTAAATTCTTTGGTATATCAAACAAATCTGAAAAGAACAGAAGAGAAATACGACTGAGCTAACATTCGAATGGGCAAATGGGATGACACAGAAAAATATAATCTCATTTTCATGACAGGAGTTCCAGAAAAATGCAGCTGAACAGCCTGCACTAGTTCTGCTGAGAAATAAATGGAAGACAGGTTTATATTTAATACCAGTCAACAAGATTTTGGGGGGAAAACAGTTCTACTCATCTAATCCCCTTTTCACCACTTGGGCAGATTTGGAGATAAACGGAAAAGGTAACAGCAAAAGCGCCATCCTGCAAAAGCTTTTGATTTCTTTGGTGGTTTTACAACAGAATAACATTGTGCCCCTCTAAAAATACCAGTGGGGAGTCATCACTCGCAGCCAGATTCCGCAGCTTTTTGTGCTGGAATGTGAAGGAAGTGATTGTAAGCTCCCTGCTCCTGCACACACCCATCAGCAGCGCAGGAGGAAATGCAACATTGCCAAAAAGCTCGTAGCTGACACAGAATTCAGCAAGGTGCCTGATAACAAATGGAAATGTGGAGTTGTACGGAGATGCAAAACCCTGGAACTTGGGATACTGACAGCAAGCTGACAAATACAGGATGCACTTTTTCTTTTTTTTCAGGATGCTGAGAATCTGGAGGGGGTTACAGAAATAATTTGAAGGCACGTGATTTACAGGGGGAGAACAAAAAAGCTCCGGGTGTTAACTTATGGAAAAGAAGATTGAGACTGGGTGTGATTGTGGTGTCTATTATTGAAGAAGCCAAGCATGCAAGGGGCCCTCTAATTACCCACAATTAGGCAGAGTGAGAGCCTGTCTGAAAATGAGAAGGCTCCGCATTTAAATGGGAAATGAGGCACCTGTTTTTAGCGAACACCACCGAGGTGTGGTGGAATTAAACTTCTGCTGATGCCCTGACTCCAAGATTGTGCTGTCTGAAATGAGGCCTCGTACCCAGGCAGAAACTGCTCAGCAGTGACTGCTCACAGGAGTGACTGGAAAAAAAAAAATCACTGGGTTGTGCTGCAGCTCTAATATTAACCAGGAGCTTTTGGAAGTTGCTCAAATCCTCTGATTCTCCTGACATCTTTATCTTAACCTCCGAAATGAAACATTTCTTGCATCAACTACATCGTAACAGTGGAGCAGATGTAGGGCAAGGCCCCACAGCTTATTCCTCTACTGTTTGCAAAGGACTTACACAACAAGACCACAATTTACAGAGCTTAAAACTATTCCCAGTGAAGCAATGTGCTTTTGAGAGAAAAAAAAACCTCTCTGAGACAGCATTTTTATGATAATAACCCAACAGACTGTGATTAAAACAGTATTAAACTACTGCTTCCTAGCTCCAGCCAGGACAAGGCAGCTTGATGGGGATAAAATGTCTGGAAGACATGGGAGGTGTATTTTGATTCTTTATTTTTCTGGGAAAGAAAGGATCTCACCCAGATGTCTGCAGAACCTGGTGTGCAAGTTTGAGAACCTTAAAATTACAAAGCAACACCCCGGATTTGTGTGAAAAAGCCCATTTTAAGTGCTGTGCTTGCTCAAGCAAAAGTTTAAAGAAAATAAGAAGGGTGACACAGTCTCAAGGGAAACACAGGTTGGATATTAGGAAAAAGTTTTTCATGGAAGGAGTGATAAAGTACTGGAACAGTGTTCCCAGGGAGGTAGTGGAGTCACCATCCCTGGATGTGTTTGAACGAAGACTGGATGTGGCACTTGGTGCCATGGCTTAGCAGAGGTGTTAGGGAATGGGTTGGACTTGATGATCTTGAAAGTCTCTTCCAACCTAGAAATTCTGTGATTGTGTGATTTCAGGATCTGTGATGGACAGAGCCCCCTGCTTATCAGTTACGAGTTCAAAATTCCCAGAAACCCCCTGCTAAAGGCCAAGTGGGAAGTTTCCCTACCATGAGCTGAGCGTGTCCGTTCTGAAACGACCCCCCTGAGTCTCCGTTCCCTTCCTCCTGACGATCCACAACCCGGCACTTCACGGCATCCTGGACCTGCAGGAACAGACCGGCAAAGGTCACAGTCACACTGGCCAAACCGCGTTAAATTCTGCTGAAATCCAAAATGAAAACAGCCCTCGTTGGATCGAAAGGACGCGGACCCTGCTTCAGCAGCACCCAGGCATGTTCTTTCACGTGGTTTATGTGTTACATATTTCACACACTGAAGAGCAACTCAAGAGGTTTTCCAGCAATCCCGGGTCACTGCCCAGGTCGCTTCTATTCGGTTGATTTATGCAGTCGGGAATAAAAATGTCCTTTATTTTGCAGCTTGCAATATGTTTACAGTGGATGGTCCCGCATTAATCATCGTATTGGTGTCTACAAAGTCTGATTATGATCCTGTAATATAAATCTGATCCCAAACTCACTGAAATAATTGGGAAAAAAAAAAAAATCCCGGTGACTGCAATGGGAGTTAAATGCAGACTCATATTCATGATGCAATTAGTGGAAGGAGTCTCAGCCAAGCCAGTGGTGTAATTCCATTGATTTCATTGGCCTGACATAAGAAATTAATCTGTTTTACTTAATTTAAAGGAACTGTAAGAAGATAAAATGAATATTGAAAAAAAAGCCCTTTCCTGCCTCTGTTATTAATAGTCTCTCCACTCTGTAGGATGAAAAGAATAAAAGAAACATAAAAGATTCGTCCTTTTCTTCCCTGATGTAATTCACCGTTTTAAATCTCTACGGGGAGGCTGAAGAGAATTTCCTCAATTTCCTTGCCTGATTATTGCTGGCTGCACTTCCTAGCTGGGACATCAAGGTGTTAACGCCAGCACAGATTTCACTCTGCAAATCTCAGTGCATCTCGCCTCTCTTGAAAACCACACGTGTGACTTCTTTAATGTGGCATTTTTGGAGGTGGGGTGTGAACACTCTGGAAATGGGGATTTTGGTGGTAAACGAGCAAAGCCTGACATGTGAATCCCATCTCAGGCTGCCGTGGGGATGAAACATCTGGAAGACATGGGAGGTGTATTTTGATTCTTTATTTTTCTGGGAAAGAAAGGATCTCACCCAGATGTCTGCAGAACCTGGTGTGCAAGTTTGAGAACCTTAAAATTACAACGCAACACCCCGGATTTGTGTGGAAAAAGTCCATTTTTTTTTTGTGTGAAAAGCTCCACCCTGATCCACCCCTCCTTCCCTGTGACCGAAAATGTCACGGTCATTTTTGTGGCCATCGCCTCCCCAGCGGAAGAATTTGTAGGGGTAGAGAAGTTACCAGGGCACTCTTCCAGGTGGTTTATATGGGAAATAATGTCAGTTTATATAACAGGTAAGGACTCCTCCCTCTCACCTCCCGCCTGAGGATGCAGTGGACCATGACGATGACGAACCCCTCCAGGGAGTCAAAGACGGCAAAAAGGATCTGGAAAAGCGCCGAGCGCCGGTCGGTGATGGCCAGGACTGCAGACATCCAGGTGAGAGCCAGCAGGGGCAGGACCACGCAGGAGCTCCAGAGGGATGCCCTGTCAAGGGGAGAGGGACAGAGAGCTCAGCCCCACCTCACCCAGTTCCAGGTGAGGTTCTAATTCAGCCCCCCGAACCCACCGGGCTGCAGAGGATTTCTCCAGCCAACGTCTCCCTGTGGGAGACCCTTCCTGAGCCCCTCTCCCAAGGGAAGCAGGGAGAGGCTTTGCACACTCACGCTACCCAAACCGGGGGGGACAACTTCCCAATGGTGCAGTCATGCATAAAACTGGAGGTGGGGAGGAAGGATGCGGATCCCTCCCTCCCCCTTCCATGCCCGTTCCCACTCTGCCCCTCCTAACCCACCACCAGGGCTTTTCCCAAGGGAAAGGAGACAAAATACAATCACTGCAAGGTTGCCAAGGGGAGGGGAACAGTTGCAGCAGAGACTGGTCTGTCACGATGGCTGTTGGTACTTGGGTCACAGACACTTGGACTTCCACAGCACATGGAAGACACCAACACTGGGACGTGTCACGCTTTCGAGTGACTCAAACGGACAGGCAGAGAGCTGATGTGCAGACTGAAATATTTGTATTTGCCCTTTAACCTACAGGTGATGGTCCCCACCACACTGAGGACTAAAACCTGGCCCTCATTTCCCTGTGGTCAGAAAAAATTTCAGCTTTCTTGTGCAATCTCCCCAGCTGATGCTTTGGAAAAAAAGAAAAAAAAAAAAAAAAGCTTTTTTTCCATGTTTGACAATTCTTGTAAGTTTATTCCTGTGTGGGCATTAACTTGAGGTTCAAGCCACAGCTCCATTCACAAGACAGAAAATCGGACAGAACAAGTTTTCTGTGATGCTGCCCCAGGAATCTCCAATTTAGCTGTGAATGATGGCCCTGCAAATGGGAAAGCAGCTCTTTTCCCAAGGACTTTTTAGGCATCCATCTCTCCATCCAGAAAAAAAGATCCCAAACAACTTTAACAGCTGACTAGGGAGATTTTAAGCTGTCGCTCATCCCATCTATTTGGCACCAAGAATATGAGGAGAATTTCTCTGTGGGCTTTTACCTAACAAAGCAGAGAAGGCCCTGAATAACAAGTGGAGCTACAAGAAAACCTCCAAATACAAACAAATACAGGCAAGACAAGAAATTACAGGACAGATACCAAGAAACACGTTTTGCAGTACTTACATGGGACTTGCTCACCACTTCCTGATCTATGACCAAGGGTTTAATGTTTACTTGCTGGTCACCCTCACAGACCTCAGTGAGAGTTTTACCTGAGCAAAGCTGGAGCTTGGATACAGGTTTGGACATCAGGATAGAATGCCCTGGCTTCATTAAGGGTTTTTCAAGGATTGTTACATCAGTTCTGCAATGACCACACACTGAAGTGACAGTTTAATTTTATAGTCAGAATGATACCCTGCTTGCAAATATTCCTACAGCCTGTTCACACTCTGTTACTTCATGGTATTATTAAAGGAATTTAATTTACCTAAGGGAGCAGGGAAATGGAATTATTTTTCTTTTTAATTAGAACAAGCATTATGAGACCTTTATGTTAGGTAAAGGCCATGACATAATCTGATACCTTGTAATTTTATCTTGGAGGGGAAATGCTGATCTTTAATGCCCAACATGAACTATGATTTCAAAGTATTATTAAAAATATCCAAAAAACCAGTAGGCAGCCCTCAATCAAACAACTCCTAAAGAGAAATTATTTATTCTAATTCTCTGAAATCTGGCTCATCACACTGAAATCTCTTTGCTGTCATTTGTGGTTGTGCCTTCATAAATCTGGCTAAGCAGCAAGTGCATGAAAGAAAAAATCAGAGGCAGAAAAGCTGAACGGAAAGATAAGATTTGGTTGATAAGGAACCTCTCTAGATGTGTCTTCCATGCAAGCATCAGCCAACACAACGCGGCTGAGTGGATGAAATAATTCCAGCAGCAAGGGAAAACCAAAAAAAAATCAGTAAAAGCTGCTGGAAAAGTCTGTAAGAGACAACTCTGCCTCCTGGAATTGTCTGGTCTTCCAGAACAATCTTGGGACACCCACTCCACACATGTTACTGCCACCAATGTGCAACAGGAAACCTGGCAACGGATCTGACCCAGGTCTGAACCAAACCAAAAATCCAATCTGGGTGGGTTTTCCATTCCTGAAAAAAAATAGTCTCATAATGACAATGATCTGGATCTGGATCTGACTTAGATGTGGATTTGGGGTTGTAAGGGATGCTGCTGAGAAGGTAAATGATATGTAAATTATGCTTCTCTTCAGCAAATGGTCAGATTTGAATCCACTGGCTTCAAAACCTGCTTTAAGAACAAATTGTTGGAGTCAATTTGCTCTGCCCTTCCAACCAGATGACGAAAAGATCATCTGCCCTTCCAGCTCAGCTGATGACCACGTATTCAGCTGGATCAAATCAGGATTTTCCAAAGTTGTGCTCACTTACATCGGCTCAGAGTTCTGCTCTCCTTGTGATTCACCTTCCAGATGCCCTCTCAACAGAATTCATCCCTTACAAAACTGATGGAAATTCTTTATTCTCACGCAGCAGGTGGCAACAGGTCACAGGAAATGGAACTCACTCTAATTTCACTTGCAGGGCTCTGCTTAGATTTTTGAAATATTAAACTCCGAATTAAAAGCTCCATTGAAGAAATCTGGTACAGACCGAAATTACAGGTGAAAACTCACGGGAAGACAAGTTTTCTGTGAGACTACCCTTAATTCTACTTGCTGTGAGCTGAATTCGTAGCAGGACTCATACTTCTACCACCTTCCCACCTGTGCCTTTTTTTAGCTGGCACAGTGAATCCTTAAAAGATCCCAGAATTACTTATAGGACCTAAGAAATACCACATTGGGGTGCTTATCATGAGATGTGATATGATCAATCGTTATACAATGACATTGTGACCACCTAATGGCTTTTCATGGATTAGCCACGATCAGTAAATCCATGATTTTTATTGCTTGGGACAAAGGAATTAGCTGGCAGATCCCCTTATTTATCCCATTTATGACAGCCCCCAGGACAAGTGACAGCAGCAGCCCATCTGAGGTTGGGAAAAGACCTCTAAGGTCGAATCCAAATCTTTACCCAGCACTGCAAAACCCAGCACTAAACCAGGTCCCCAAGTGCCACATTTACACAGCTTTTAAATCCTTCCAGGGATGGGGACTCCACCATTTCCCTGGACAGCCTGTGCCGATGCTCGATCACCCTTTCAGTGAAGAAATTTTCCCCGATATCCAACCTGAACATCCACTGGTGCAACCTGAGGCCATTTCCTTTCATTCTGTCACTTGATAGGAGAAGAGGCCAACCCCAACCTGCTACCAGCCTCCCTTCAGGGAGTGATAAGTTCCTCCCAATCCTCCTTTTCTCCAGGATAAACCACCCCAGCTCCCTCAGCCGCTCCTAATGCACTCTAAAACATGGGATCTACCACGGGAAACACTCAGCCTTATGAAAGCACACACCAGACCCTGCCCTGGCAGCAAGGATTTGGCCAAAAAATGACAAAATCTATCTGTGGTTTTGTCCTTTATGTAGCTGGATGCATGGAGAGTCTTCGCCTTTGCAAAAGAAGCAGAATAAATGGATTGCACTTAGAGGAAAGCAATGGAAGGAGCAAAAAGAATGGGTTTGGAGATAAAGATCTACATGAAGAAAGATGAATCCTGCACCCTGAGAAAAGGCAAGTGCAGGGGGACACACAGGACATGCCAATAAAGATGTAAAGGGCCATTAGAAAGGGCAAAGTGATCAATTCTTTCCATTACTCAACCCTGACAGTGCAGCAGCAACTTAAGTTAAAGAAGCAGCAGAAGGGAAAAAAAAATCACTTCATAATTCAAAAACAGCTCCTGGAGAGGAGCCCTGAAAAGGGAATTGGTTGCTGGACTCCACACATAATGAATGGCTCCTTCCACACCAGTGGTTCTGCTGCAGGAAAACCACAATACAGGGATGTGCTTTATTTATTCTCTCTTGCTTCTCTGCTCCTCTGACTTGTAGTCACAGAATTACAGAATCATGGAATTGTTTGGGCTGGGAGGGACCTTAAAAATCATCTAATCTCACCCCACTGCCATGAGGAGGGACACTTTTCACTAGATCACGCTGCTCACAGCTCCATTCAACCTGGCTTTAAACACTTGTTAAACACTTGAAAACTGTTCCTCCCAAAATCAAGAGTGTTGTCCCAATTTTAGGGGCACTTTCAGAGCAAATCCCTGTAACTCAGTGCCCCATATAACCAAGATAGGAAACCAGTTACTAGAAGAGCAGACAAATAAGAAACATACGTCTCCCATACGCAGACAAAAAAGAAACACCTTCTGTGAATTCTGTTTTCCCCTAAAACATGATTCTACTCCCAGTAGCTGCAATATAAATAATAAAATTAGGGGAACATGAAATCAAATGCCTCTAAATTTCCCTGAGCAACCTGGTTTGGTGGAAAGTGTTCACAGTGGGGGGGTTTGGAATGAGATGAACTTTAGGGCTCCTCCCGACCCAAACCATTCTGGGAGGATTTTATGTAACATGAGACAGGGCAGGTGATGAGGCAGCTGTGACCGGACTGCTTCATTATTCACCTTTAATTAAGGAAGGTGTTCTCTGAGAGTCCAATAAGGACTTGCAGGATCCAGGAATTATCCCCAGGTAAGGACAGGATTTCAAATTCCTTGAACCATGAGGACAAGACTCCCCTGAGGAACAGTCTCCTTCCTAGACCAGCCATGCATGGAAGCACTGACTCACATTAATCCTGGAATTACAATACAGGCAGAAAATCTGACATCCAGGACTCCCTAGAAGGATATTGAGCCAAGAAAAAGGGCAAAACTCTTAGATGGGAGATGTGACACGTGAATTCCTAAGGATTTAAGAGGAATGATGATGATAAGGGTCGCAAGGAACCCTGATGTTGGCTCTTGGGGGGGGTGCCTGGAAAAACACAGGGTTTTAGTCTTGGGCCAATCTCTTCCCACTGGTCACAGCCTGAGAGCCCAGATCCCCAGTGAGCTGCTTGGCACGAATTCATAAAATCATGGAATGGTTTGGGTTGGAAGGGACTTTAAAGATCATTTAGTTTCAACCCCTTGCCATGGGCAGGGACACCTTCCACTAGACCAGGTTCAGCTCAGAGCTCTGTCCAGCCTGGCCTTGGACACTTTCAGGGATGGGACACCAACTTCCATCTGTCCATCCATCCACCTGCCCATCCATCCATCCATCCATCCATCCATCCATCCATCCATCCATCCCTCCCTCAGCACTCCCTGGTATCTGCAGTGGATTCCCTCAATCACATCAAGCACCAAGAAAAGCCAAGCCCCTGAGATACCTTTTCCATCTCAGAAAAAATAATTTTCGCAGGTAGCGAAGACAAATTAATTTCAAGGTGACATTTTGCAGGCTGAGGGTGCCCTACAGGCAGCAATAAATGGGAGGAAATGTGGGAACAGAGGTCTTCCAATGGCAAAACCTGCTCAGGATCTTCTCCAGCACAGCCTAAACGGAAGGACTTATTTAACCCACGCCTGTCAAGTCCAGCTAACCCCTAACAGGTCACAGACTTCCAAAGATTTCCATTTATCATTCCCCAGGTCAAGAAACTGCACAATTTCCAGTACTTATTTTTCCACTTCTGTCACTTTTTTCTCCCATCAGTTCACTCTGTTTTCCCTCCTTTACACATCCCCTTCTCTGACTACAGAACTCACCACAAAGATTTCCAAAAGCCAAGAAAAACGGTCTAAAGGATCTATTTCTCACTCCATGCTATCCCAGAAATAAACCTGTGGAACCTACAGGAGCAGCCCCAGCAGGAACAAGGCAAGAACACCCTTGATGTGCTCTGCACTAAAAAAAAATTGTGGCTCATTCCAGGACAGGGAGGAGCCAGGAATCCTCATGGCATTTAATCCACATTTCAGGACTCCAAAACTGAACAGCAAAGCTGCTGCAAGGTCTGGGAGGAGGGAGACACTGGCACGAAGTCACACCAGCAGAAGGGTGTCAGTGGCACGAAGCATAATCAGAGTTTAACCTTTTTGGTGACCTCATTTACAAGAAATTTGGAGGAGGAAAACCAGGAGCAGTTCAGCTGCAGGATGATGTGGATCACAAGGGGAAATGAGTGAACTTCTTTGTGTATTCCTCAGTGTTCCCTTTGCAAGGATAAGAGCACGGGACACTTGAGGACAAACAACAAAATGGATACTGGACACTGTCATCTGAAGTACCCAGTCTGCTGGGAAACAAAACACTAAAAAATCATCTCAACAGAGCCCTCCAATTTCTATCAATCCACTTAAATTAGAGAAGCAGGATGAATAGGAGATCTGGCTTTCATATCCCTTTTTTTTTTTTTTTCTCCTGATTTGGAGATGAATCAGAATTTGTGATTTATCGCAGACCAACGTCAGACGCTATTGGAGAGGGACTTGAGACTGTTTAACTTTTAAAATTAATTTACTATGAACAGAAAGCCTCTCCTATTTAAGAGTCTAATTTATTAATAGTAAATCTTCTGCTGGTTTAACACTGCTCTGCAGTTACAGGAATCCAAAAAGCAGCGAGCTGCTCGTTCCAGACTTGTGGTACACGTGTCTGGACCGGTTCCATCTCACCATCTCAGCTGGGCACTGCTGCAAAAGGTGAGTAAACGACCTTAGCAATGAAAAATAAATCAAATTTTGTTCGGTTCTTCATTTCACTGAGAAAACCACAGAATCATAAAACGGTTTGGGTTAGAAGGGGCCTTAAAGAACATCTCATTCCAACCCCCTGCCACGAGCAGGGGACACCTTCCAGGTGCTCTTGAGTTGATTTTCTTTTATCTTTCTACATTTTGAGATCTGGCACTCGGCCGCCTCCTTTAGTTTAGATTAATTAAAGGTAGGAATTTTCAAACTGCAAATGATCTGAGACTGTTTCCCTCACACGTTTTGCGTGTACTAATTTAGACATCAAAACCAAAGTGCAGCAGCACTTGGATGTGATACAGATAATAAAATTTCCAAAAGGGACGGAAGAAAGACAAACCTTCCTTCATCGCTCTCCCTCCAACCTTAACCTTTGGGAAAAAAGCCAACCACATAAATAGCAACAATTTCTCCAGCAGAACAAAGCCCTGGCATTTTTTTTTTCTTTTTTTTTTTTTTTTTTTAAGATAACTCTAGCGGCATCTGAGAAGAGATTTAACAGCATTTGACTTTTGTAACTCAGAGCTATGAAACGCTTTAAGATTTTGAGAATTAATTCCAAGTGCTTTCAGGGGTCCAAAAGAGGCAGTCAACACTTATCAAATCAGACCTGCAGGCCTACGAGGTATTAAACTTAACTTCAGCATTTCATAAGAGGAGAAAAAAAAAAAACAACACTTAGAAGTGATTCACCAACTCACTTAAACCACACTCAGTGCTCTGCAGCCTCTGGAAGAAAACACTCAAGCAGGTGCTCAAGTGGTTGACAAAGCTGGATTTTGGAGTCCCTGTCTAACCACCAGAATTACTGGGAATCACAGCTTTAGGTCTGCAACTCCAAGAATGGGGCATTAAACAAATTAAACACAGCTTGCAACCAAAGCAGAGTCCCTTTGTCTTCCATGAGCTGCTCACATGCTTAAATCTTAAATCTAGGCATGTCAAAAAGCGCTTTTCAGGGTCCAGCCCATCAGCTCCAGGGGTGCTGCAGGAGCCCTGCTCTACTCATGGCCCACAGAATGAGGTTGGGGAGAGCTGGGGGATGTTGGGGAGGTGGGCAGGGACATGGGGAGAGAAAACAAACACGGGCTGGTGAGTGCAGGGAAATGGAAGAGGGAAATAAAAAAAAAAAAAAGGAACTGAAAAGCGAAAAATCAAAATAAAAAGAGAAGAAACCAAAAAAAAAAAAAAGGAAGAAAAAGAAAAAAAAAAAGAAAGGGGAAAGAAAAAAAAANAAGAAAGAAAGAAAGAAAGAAAGAAAGAAAGAAAGAAAGAAAGAAAGAAAAGAAGTTGAAATTAGAGGAACTAACATGGCGTTACTGGTGGCTGTGGCCGAAACTTCAGCAGAAGAAACTACTCCACACTTGGAACATTTGAGCGTCATGCCGTAAAGGGGCACTGCCATCTGACTGCAATTAAAACCAAAAGACTGAAACAAAACAAAACACTTCGCTCATGAGCACAAACGTCGAAAGGAAAGGGAAAGAGAAGCCGAAAAAAGAAAGGGAGGGAGAAAAGGGAACCAACCAACCATACCCAGCTCGGGAAGAGAAATGAAAAGACAGGCAGGAATTAAAACTCTCTCATCTGCACCACTCCAGATGCGGGGAACGGGGTGGGGGAAGTGGACAACTCAGAGACTTGTTGGTGCTGCTGGAGAGGGTGGAACTGTGTTGGTGAAAGTCTTGCCAGATTCAGGGTGTCTCTCTCTGGCACCCGCGGGAAGAGAAACCAGTACTGCTCTCCCAGTCTCCACCTCCTTCTTTTCGTTTGGGTTTTTTGTTTTGTTTTGTTGGTTTTTTTGGTTGTTGTTTTGTTTTTTTGGGGTTTTTTTTTGGTTTTTTTTTTTTTTTTGAGAAATTGCTCCTTTCCCTCCTGGCCTTTTTGCTCCAAAACAAAAAAGGTGGCAGGGTGGTGCAGTAGAAGGCAAGAAGTAGGGCTGTGGGGGCTGTGCCTGCTTTTCTTCTGTCCTAAAGCAACACAAGGGGTAAGTCACTTATTTTCTCTGACTGGGAGCTGGTGAGACCAGGACAGAGTCCACTCTTTGGTTGCTCCATCCCTGATGAAGGATGGGACTCTTTTATGCCCTGAAGTTAATCCTGAGCTTGGGTGTTTCCTCAGGCCCCCACCCTGCCCTGAAAGGAACCCAACTGGCTGACTGCTGCTGAGACATTCCTCCTCTCACATCCTGTTCTGGAGCTGAAAACATCTTCGGGATGAACCCTGAGAGTTATTCCCACCTGCTGCTCCCACTTTTTCTGCATGGGACCAACCACAGAAACAGCCCACTGAGGGCTGCTGGCATGAGGGGATCTGCTAAAGCACATCCTTGGGATTTCTGGCAGCTGATTGTGTGGGATCCCCCCCATTCAGCTCCTCTTCAGGAGCCCAGAAGCCACATTAGCTTGGCACTGGCCCCGTTTCTTCCCAGAATTTACTGGTTGTGTGCTCTCCCTGGTCTGCACAGATCCACACCCAAGTCAGGTCTGGCTTGGAGAACGGGAAGGAGTCTGCAAAACATCCCCCAGACCTTCCTGCTGTGCCAGGCATCAGAGAAGACATGAAATCCCTGCCAGAGGACAGCGGGTCTGTCGTCCCTGGGGGCGTGGTGGGGATGTGAGGGAGGTTTGCCCCAACCAGGAGGGGTTTTACAGCCCTGCCCTGCCTGGGAGAGAGATCAGGTACCTCCACAGAGCATTTCTTGGCTTTGGGGGCTCTCTGTTCAGTCTCACTGCAAAAAAGACATCCTGGTGAGCACCAACACAGCAGCAGCAGTGGGCCCCTTTCAAGTGGCTATTGATTGGTCTTTTTCATTAATTACAGCGACATAAGTCACCATTCCCGTCCAGAATAATGACTAAGGCATCCCACAGAAGCTTTCAGACACAGAGGAAATTAGCTCCTGCGTCCACAAATAAATATCTTTCAGGAAGGACGGTGCAAATCCTGTGAGGGCAATGGCTGAACCAAAGATAAAGTGGGTCTGGAGAGGCATTAGGTGCACGACCCTTAAAAAATAAAACAAAAAAACAAAACAAAAAAAAACAAACCAAAAACAAAAACGACAGCTTATCCCCAAATCTATAAACCACAAAGAACAGATAAGCAGAGAGACAGAGAGAGGCAGAGATAGGCAGCAAAAAGAAAAAAAGGTAGATCGACTTGAGGAATTTGATGGGAAACTGTACCAGAAAAAACATGAATGACACTGAATCACAGAGAGGTGGCCGGAAGACCACTGCAAACACACAACTGTAGCTGCTGTTGGGTGTGTTTATGCAGAGAGTTGCAAGCAGTGGGCACAGATGTGGGTACATTTATCTCCTAATTCGTTCTGGTTGGAGGCATGAGGAGGCTGTTAATACACCGAATTTCCGCAGCAGGTTTAGATTGGCGCCTGTGCATATGAAAGGGCAGCTAATTAAATAATCGCAGTGAATAATGCCTTCATTTAATTTAGCTCTTTTTCCTGCTTCCTAAACATCCACAAGCAGCTCATGGGCTCATCTGGTGTGTTCACTGGAGCCTGGACTTTGCTACCTTTTATTGAGCAGTGCTTTCCACCATCCCCAGCCCAGCCCAAAGAGCAGGAGCTTCCAGCAGGAGCCATTCCCAGAGGAAGGGCAATCCCAATCCCTTCCTTAGTGAAGTTATTACCTTCCTAATCACTCTCTGCCCCCTGTGCTCTGACAACCCAGCTCTGCTCCGCCCCATCAGGACACCTGCACAGAGATTATTTCACACAAGGTTTTGGGGCAAACTCTTCTTGGGTGGTTTTTGTGATCAACAGAGGTAAGAGTTCCTCTGAGGGGGGGCAAGGCTCCTGTCTCTCCCCCAGGAGTGGCAGAGGAAGCCCAGAGAGGTAAAACTCAGCTAAAATTAGCCCTGGTGAATATCCCTTATGGTCTCATTCTCCCTCTCTGCCTGTGTGAGCGCACAAATGCTGCTGGAATAAACGCTGGCTGAATACATTTAAAATCCATTTTAAAGGCTCCTGACATTAAAAACATTCGTTTTTTTGGTAGCAATCCCTTCAAGAGAGCTCAAACACTGGTGGTGGAGTTGGCCACCAACAGAGATTGTTTTGCTGGGATGGTTTTCTCCATTCCCAGACAGGTTTTGGGGCAGCTCTGGGTTTTCTCCTGCTCTCCAGGTATTCACACCCCCTTCTCTACAGCCTGGTTTTGTGATCCACCTGTAAAATCACTGCCACAAGAAAATCTGCATTTTCTGACACATGTGACAACAATAACCACAGCTATTTCCACTGCTAAGTACAGGGCAGAATTCTCGTGTCTCAGGTGTTATTTCATGAGAACTGCTGGCACTGATGAATTTGTGACAACCAATCTGTGGAGCGTGTGCTGGGCTCCTCTTAATATCCAACAGCTCTTCTTTTTTTTCCTATTTTTGGGGATTTCATTTTCACGCTTTTTTCAAAATTGTTTTTACAACACTGAACCATACTTCTTGCCTCTGCTAAAGGAAACACAACGTTTCTTTAGACCATCTCCTCAGGCCCAAACATCTCCAAGGCCGTTACTTGTCCTGATTTTCTTCAGATCTCCCTTCCAACACGGTTCCCAAGCCCAGGCCAGAAGCAGAGAACTAAAGGGAAAGGGGCACCAGGGCTCTCAAAAGTGCTCCCACACTCTCAGCAGGGGCACTTGGGGAAGGGAGAACAAAACCATTGAGCACAGAGAAGGCTTTAAAGTGCTGCACACACACACACGGACACGAAAGAAGGGGGGGAAAAAAGAGAAAAGAAAGAAAAAAAAACAAGGAACATCAGAAAAATGACTTTTTCGTTGCTTTTTTTTTGTTTGTTTGTTTGTTTCGTTGCCTCGCAGGTTTTGTTTTTAAAGCCCAACTCTGAGTGTGATCAATAACCGGCTGCTGTGCGTTAAATAAGGTCACTCCGTGTGCAGTTTGGATTAGAGAGGGAGGGACTGAGAGGCAGCAACTCGCTGCTTTGCTAATCCAATAAACCATTTATTGCAGCGCTGACTTTCAAGTGCAATTACCCTGCCTGGCAGCCCGGGTGTTCTCTTGAGTTCTCTCTTTGTCGAGAAGGCATCACCCAGAATGAAGCAGTTCCTTGTTAGCAGCTGCACCAAGGTCACTTCTTTGCATGTTTCTCAACTCAGCAGCAGCTGATATCTCTGATCACCCAAATCTCCTCGTGTTTTATGGCCATGGCACTGCTCAGGAACCAAAATTCCCCTTGGCTGCACCCAGGGAGACCAAAGCTTGGCCATGCCAAAATCTCCTCGTGTTTTATGGCCGTGGCACTGCTCAGGCACCAAAATTCCCCTTGGCTGCACCCAGGGACGCCAAAGCTTGGCCAAAATCTCCTCATGTTTTATGGCCGTGGCACTGCTCAGGCACCAAAATTCCCCTTGGCTGCACCCAGGGACACCAAAGCTTGGCCATGCCAACACTGCTGACAAACCATGAGCCTAAACAGGTCCCTGCATTTCTTACAAAATCATTAAGGTTGGAAGAGACCTCCAAGATGAAGTCCAACCTTTGACCAAACCTCTCCATGGCCACTAAACCGTATCAGAAAGTGCCAGGTCCACTCGTTTTTGGAGCACTTCCAGGCATGGTGACCCCACCACTTCCCCAGGCAGCCTGTTCCAAAGCCTGGTCATCCTTTCAGGGGTGAATTTTTTCCAAATATCCAACCTGGACCTCCCCTGGTGCAGCTTGAGGCCATTTCCCTTTGTCCTGTCACTTGTTATGTGGGAATAGATTCTGGCCCTCACCTCAGCACACCACTCCCTATTTCAGGGAGCTGTAGGGAGTGATGAGGTCTCACCTGAACCTCCTTTTCTCCAGGCTGAGCCTCCCCAGCTCCCTCAGCTGCTCCTGGTGCTCCAGACCCTTCCCCAGCTCTGTTCCCCTCTCTAGACAAGCTCCAGCCTCTCAAGATCTTTCTTGGAGCGAGGGACACAAAACCGAACACAGGATTTGAGGTGCTGGGTAAGAATTTGCCTCTACCCTGGGTTTTGCCTCCACCATTCAATTAAAAACCATCTCCACACAACTACTCCATAGTGCAGTGCCAGAAATATTGAACCTCATCCGTATTACCCACCCCTGCCCTCTGAGGCCCAGTGGAGACCCTTTCTCCCTCCATTTTTACGGACAGGATATATCCATGTACCCTGTGCTTTCTCCACCAGCCTCCAAAGGTTTCCAACTCTGCCTCCACGCAGAGGAACCAGAACAGCTCTTGCTCTCCTCATTTCTTTGTAAACAACTTCTCCCTTCCAGAACACAGCTTTTACCCACAGAGATAAATCAAATTCCTGCCGTGGACAACTGGGAGCAGAGATCCCTGTGTCTCCCAGCAGCAGGTAAGGACAGAGCTGCTCTGACTGCAACAACAGGCTGAGAAAGGCGGGGGAAAATAACACACATCAGCCAGGGTGACCTGGGCCTCTGATGAGACTCAGAGTGTCAGCCTGACATTTCTGTCCCCTGCTCAGAGTGGAGCACAGCTCAAGGATAAAATCTGAGCAGGCTGCAGGCTCGTTCCTAGAAATGGAAAGGAGAGGGGCTCTCATCCTGCTGGGGGTCTTGGCAATGGCAGAACAGCCACTGCCGAAAGTCTGGGAGTAACCCAAGAGAGAGCCCTGCCCGGGAGCTGCTGCCCCAGCCCAACCCCTGGGAGACACCAGGGTGGGGATAAACGTGGAGTCAACCCTTGAAATTGTACTCCAGAGGAAGCCAGGTGACACAAACCCTCCGCATCCAGGAATGGAGGCTGTGGAGAAGATAAAGATCCTCAGGTGGCAGCAGAATTTTTTTCCTCGTAGCAGAGGTTCTTAACTCACCTCTCCTACTGCATCCATCTGCTGATCTGCTCTCTGCCAGACCTCCAGAAGCAATTCCCTTCCATCACACACCTCTGCTGTCCCTGAGACACCTGCCAGCCCTCAGACACGACCCCTCTGTCACCCAGCTCTTGCCACGTGCCACACTCAGCAGTGCTGAGTCTCTGTCTGTCTTGTCTGTGACTGGAGCCACTTTGCTCTCCCTCGTTTCTGGGAGGATCCATCAGCCTGGGCTGAAGCCATTCTAACAAAGAGATGAACTTTTATCCTTCCTCCAGCCTAGAGGGCTGCTTCTTGGATTTTTGTGTCCTGCTGCACTGAACAACAGGGCAAAGACATTAAATCAAGTGGTTTTCCCATTCATTTTGTTTAAATCTGTTAGTGCTTTTCGTTTGCATCTCCAATCTCTTTTTGCATCCCCTGCCTGGTTATTGATCACAACCTTGGGTGTTTTTGTTCTTTTTTATTTTCACTCTTTACTTAGATGTATTGATAAGGCATACCCTGCCCGTTCCTTCAGTTTCTTATCTGTTATTCCATCTTTGGATACAAGTTTGTTAAAAACCAGAATGCCAATAACCATGTTCACCTGTCAAAAGAGAAACAACACACAAGTTTTGTTCTCAAGGTCAGGGTCAGGCAACACAGAAGGGTTTCTCCCAAAGCCAGGTCACACCTCTGCAGGCCACCACCCCTCGTGTCCCCCTGTCCCCCAGTGTCCCACCTCCCCAGTGCCGTGCATCAGCGAGCTCAGGACAGCAGAATGCAGCTGGCAGCAGATCAAGGAGGTTGGAGAATCAATAAGATTGGAAAAGATCATCAAGTCCAACCCTCAGCCAGGTCTCCATGAAGCAGGAGAGACTGGGAATTTCTCAGATTGCTGCAGGGCTGCCTGAACCCCAGCATTGCCTGAGGTCCAGCAAGGCAAACTCCAGGCACAACAACAATTTTTTGGGCTAATCCAAACAGAGAGTGGCCAGCACAGAGAAGAGCAGTGGGTTGACATTGGCTGCTTCCCAAAACACCTTCTGGAGTCAGTGCTGCCCCAGAAGCAGAATTAAGAGAATGCAGACAACGTTTCACAGTTCTTTCCCAGTGAAACATCACTGCTGCCCTCAAAATAAGAGGTGGAGGGGCACTGGAGAAAGTAGAAACATCATCTGCTCTGGCGGGATGTTTTGGGAGACACTGCAGATGGCACAGCATGGAGAACTCCCCAAAAAATCAGTGGGCAATACAATCCCATGCAGTCCGTTTTCCTCAGGGTGAGAGCAGGGATGTCTGTGTCCATCAGGTACAAAAAACCCACAGTGGAATACAGGGCTGAGACCCCGCAGAGTGACCCCAAACTCCTCCCTGTGCCTTTCCAACTGCCCCCACTGCTGCCAGCTGCATCTGCTTTACAAACCCCACCAGAACCTCAGCAGCACGTTAGTGACACGCCAGCCCCACCCCTGAGCGCAGGCACGGCGCTGATGGTGGAAAAAGGTGACATTCTCCTGGTTCTGCTGTCAGTGGGACAGCTGCTGGTGGTAGAAACTTGTGGTCGATGCTGTTTTGCATGTGGGGCTTGCAGGGAAAGGTTTCAAGGCCAAATTCAGAGGTAAATTCTTGTGATTTTACGTGTTCAGGAGTTTAAGAGATCCTAAGAGTTGCCTGACCCAAAGGAAGGAACCAGACCTTTGCCTAATTGCCTAAATCATCCTCAAAACAGTGATCAATCTCTCTGCTGCTCTCACTGATGTGGAGCCCACAGCTGGGAATCCATGGAAAATCTCATAAGCTGAGGTTATTTTTGTTTGCATCAGCTGCTGGGTCAGTGGACAGCTGAGACCATTTCTAGAGTTCACCAGGGCTGAGAGAAACAACACTGGCAAGTCAGTGACACAGCCAAGGGTCAGCAGGAAATCAAAGCCTGGTTATGAGCCTGGAAAGAGAGGGAGCACTTTGGAATCACTGATCCTTCACTGTGGAGGAGGCTGGTGGGTGCAAGAAAGGTTTTTCCTTAAGGTGCAGCCAGGCAGGAGGAAAAGTGGGGCTGAAGTGTGGCTGGATCTCTCCTAGGGCTGGCCAAAGTGGGCATCCTCATTCCTAAGGAGCAGGGAAGACAACAAAGGGCAGTTCTGTACTGGTTTTAATCAATCAGTCAATCAATCAATCAATCAATCCAGTACACTGATCACATCCTGCTCTGATCCTGGCTCTGCTTTTTTCCTATTCAGGGATACAACATGTATATTCTTCCAACAACATGCAGAGTAGCTTTACCTCTGAGATAACATCCAGAAGCAAAGCCTCAAGTCTGAGATTCCTGGAGACAACCACTCCCTGCCCACTGGTGACCCTGTCCTCACTTCCACCAGCCTCCCCCTGCCCTTCAGCCTGCACACAGCCATCACCAGGCTGCTCCACGTGAGCTGGGCGAACAAAACTGCTTCCAGCAGTGTTTAAGGTAGATCAGGATTTTTAAGAATAAAGGTCAAACCTTTATCTTTAAAACCTGCAGCTGTTCAGTGTCAGTGGCTTGACTGTGAGTTATGAACACTGCTGAAGCTGCAGGCCAACCACCTTCAGAGTACCATCAACTTTTTGAGCTCGTCTGTTTGCAGGTTCCCCTTTACAAAAAGGCTTTCCACGCTTCTCCTCCTCCTTCCCCAAGCTCTTTGGTGCCTCTACCACGGCAATATTCATTTGTCACTTTGGCCAGGAATGAGTCAGGGAGTCTAAATGAGGTGTGTGGCCTCTCTCTTGGTGCTGATCAGGGCCAGACACCCCCAGAGATGATTCACCACTCCCAAATATCAGCTGCAGGAGCCACCATTTGCCTGTGCCGACCCCTCTGCGAGGACACCTCACTTCCTCAGCTTGACGGTGAGGGAAAAACCGAGCTGCCAAAACGGGAGCAGGCTCCCGGGTTTTCCCCACACTTCAAAAGTTGTGAAGGAAAAAGAGAAAGATCACTTCCCTTGCTGTTGGCACAACAAAAGCCAGGCGGTTTGAGGCAGCAGAGTGACTCTGGGCACTACCAAAGCTTCCTCCCTCCGAATCACTGTGTCACAACCCCACATGAAAAGCCCTCAACTCGTACCACTTTTGATTTCCTGCAGAGGAGGGCTGGCTGCTGGCTTTTCTCTTTGTCACCGTGATGAAACGGTGGCACCAAGGTGGTTTGATGTGCAGTGACAGCGCTGAGAATAGAGGCAGCCCCAGCCTTTGTGGAGTTATTCTCCTGTAAGCTCCTGCTGCGGGGCATTTCATCCCCCAGGCACTGCACGAAACAAAAGCCTGAACTGAAAAAAGGAACTGGGAGTGTCAACAAGCCCATTCCAGCGGGACCCTCCAGGGCTCTCGAGGAGCTGCTCCTCCACTGGATAGAACAGGGGGCTGGAGAAAAACTGCAGAAAGATGTGGGGGCTCAAAATGTGGCTTTAAACCCATCGGAAATTGCTGCAGGAGGGATTTCCTGGGGGAGCAGCAGTTCTCAGATTCTTTCAGCCCTGAGGTTTCTCATGGCCACTGAGGCTGCAGCAGCAGGGAAGGAATGTCACCTCCTGAGTGACACCTTAAACTCAAATAATAACTGGCCAGGGTTGGTGTTGGGGCTGTGTTGGAGCCAGGGGTGATGGGACAGAAGAACAGACTCCCCATGCAGGAGCTGGAGGTTAGGAATGCCCACTTTAACCCTGCCATCTCTTTGCATTCAAAGCAAACGTGACATTTTTAGGGTCCTTAGGGACCCCCCCTCAGCACTGATTTGAAGATTTCAATTCCACCTGCAAACAAGGAAATCTGCACACATGCACTGGCCTGGGATGGACCAGGAATAAAAGCTGGCTGTGAGGGCACAGCTTGGTCTGAAAACCACCAGGAGCAGCATTTTCTGAAGGAGTCAACGTCAGAGTTTTCCACCATCAACCCTGCACTTCCATCCAGACAGAGCAAAACCGAGGCAAAGCATGAATCAGATGTTAGGGGGCTCCAGCGAGGACAGAGGTGGAAGGCTGAGAGCTGAGGCACGTTATATTTCAGCATCAACCCCGTCCCAAACTGTTGGCTTTGCTCGTTATTCCTGAAGGAGGAAGCTCTTCAGAACACAAGTGGAAAGAAAGAGAGGCATTCTCGGGTTGAAAGAACAAGGAAATAAGATATAGAGGAGGGAAAAAAAAAAAAAAGTCTTTCAGACAAGCTTAAATACCAAAACGACAGCGGCCGCCGGTCCCACGAAGGCATAGAGGAGTCCTCCCTCCAACGACAGCCAGCAGCTGGAAAATGAAGAGAGAAGAGAAAGTCACCCAGTGGCAAATGTCCCTGACAGGCACATGTTGGCTTCTTCCCTTTGCCTGCGGAGTTCAGCCTGGGAGGTGACACCCCGTGGCAAAAAATAAAAGTAAAAAACAAACCCAACAAAATACAACTCAGACTTTAAATCAAGTTTTGCTTCCCCTTTCTCCTGAACTTGCATAAAGGCTCCTCTGCCTGGGGACCTGGCCGCAGGATGACATTTGACAGGGGAATTCATGCAAAATTACGGAGAGTGCTCTGTTTCAGAGCAGGTCCTGGAAGTAGCTGCAGCATTTTGCTGGCAAGATGATGCTCTTGTCCTCCTTACACGGGAGAAAGAGTGGAAAGAGGAGTGGAAATTTTCCTCTGCTCATTGACCTCTGTGTCTGTCAGGGGTGCAGGACATTTCTTCCCTCCCTTTGAGGCTGCCTCCACGGGGAAATTTAACAACACAGCAGCAAGGCGGGAATTCACAGCATTCCCTGAGTGGAATTTCTTATGGAATAAGCTGAATGTGAGGCGTGTGACGCCTCTTCTGAAAACCAGCTTGTTCCTTCTCCCTCACACCACCTCACCTGAGAAGGATATCTCCCTTCTGCACTGACCAGACGTGGAATTTGGGCTCCTGAACTGCCTGGTGCCTTCTCAAACTGGGAGCTCTCACTTGAGACCTCTTGGTTGAGGCCCTGGAAGTGTCCAAGGCCAGGTTGGATGGGGTTTGGAGCAATCTGGGACAGTAGAAGGTGTCCCTGCCATGGCAGGGGGTTGGAATGAGATGATCTTTAAGGTCCCTTCCAACCCAAACCATTCCATGATTCTTTGGTTTTCAGGTTTGGCTGTGAAGTCAGGAAGGGAACACTTTTTTTCCTTGCCAAAGGATGAGCAGAGCACTTGTGAAATATCCATCCTTGGAGATTTCAGTCAAAAGCCACCTGGGCACAGCCCTGAGGCAGCCGCCTCCAGGTGACCCTGCTTGAGCAGGTGGCTGGACCAAAAAAAAACTGAGGCTCTGTGACAGCCATGAACACCCACAGCAGCACTGGAGCTGAAATTCCCTTTTTTTTTGCTTTTTGGTGGGGAATCCGGCAAAAAATCAGGGACACACAAATTAAGCGCTCCAGGCCAGGAGAGGATGGGAATTTACACTGTGTCAGCAGCCCCTGGGAAAGTCTGCACGCTTTGACAGGGCAGAACCCTGGAGAAAATGCGGGATGGAGTAATCCTGTTTCAGCAGGAAAACGACCGTGCACTCACCACAGGAGAAGAGCAGGAAACCACAATGGAGAGGGAATTTTCTCCAAGCCCTTAACTCAGCTCACCCTGCAGTAATTCACTTGCCGTGCCCTCAGCAAGATGCTTTCATCCTGCATCAGGAGCAAACTGATGCTCCCAGGAAAAAAAGAAAAAAAAAGTCTTCCTGGAAACATTTCAGCTTTGTTGATCAGCTTCATATTTTTTAATTAAATCTCAGTTGCAAAAAAAAAAAAAAAAAAAATTCACCCCAAAACAAGGAAAGTTTCTGAAAAGGCACCCCAAAAAAGGGAAGTATCAAACTGAGAATTAAAAGTAAGATATTCTGGTTTTCTCCAAGGTCTGAATCTTGTTGATGTCCAAATTAAACCTGTAATGCGCTAATTTAATCAATTCTGATTTCTTCCTGATAGCAAGTTGTTCTGTCACGAGCTGTCTGAGTGGCTGTAATAATAAAACAAATAATCAGCTGAGGAGGGAGGGAGTGAAAACGAAGCTTTGGAGCTCTGTAATGACTGGAGGTCTCCCTAAATGCGGGAGGATGGCTCCCAAATCCCAGCCCTTGTCCAAACCTTTTCATCCAACGCTCCACCCTGATTTTTGAGATTTTTTTTTTTCTCAGTGTCTCTTCCAGCTGGTGGCTCAGATGAGGAAATCTGACAGCCCTGCACTGCAATTAGTGACCAGGGCTTGGTGCAAAGAGGGTTCTCATTCCTGTGGGGTCCCTGGCAGCCCCCGGGGGCATCAGGAATTGTGAAGGTGAGATCACACATCACCAGGCATGGCCCTGATCCCTCCTGACTGCCTGACCTCCCTGCCACAGCACTTCATCAGAGCATTTCCAAGGCTGTCAGAGGTGCTGGCTGCCAGCAAGGGAAAGGAAAGGGTGAAGGGATATCCAAGGGACAGAACTGACAGCAAACCCCAGCCTAGTGGAGATGCTTTAGCCTCCTGCCTACGAGGCACAGAAAATATTTGCATTTTGCTAAGAGGTTGCCTTGTACTTTCCAAGGGATCTCTTCAGTGATTTTTTTTTTAAATAAAATTATCACTGGAAGGGAGGAAGTGAATGGTTTAACAATTCCTAAGCAGTGTTTCCTCGACTGACAGCACTTCTTGTGTTGAGCACAAAAAAAAAAAATTCCTTTTTTTTGCAAACCATCTGATCATTTTGTGACTCTGCCACGGCGCAGATGGGCAGGTGGTGGCTTTTGTCCTGGTCCTGGGAAAGGCTGGCTTCCACTGAGCCCTTCTTCATGCTGTCCAGCCCTCAGCTCTCACCTCAATCCTGTGTAAAATCAGGCAGCACCAACAGAACATTTTTAATAACTGAAATTACAGTCGGGAATCAGGGCTGGCCCACCAGAGTTTATCCAGAGATTAACCCAGGAGCTGCTGAGACACCTGTGGGTCACAAAAGCCCTGATGCAGTGACACTCCAGGACCCCGAGAAATTTGCTGTGTGCAGGCTGTGCTCTCAGAAAACTTTTGATGGGCTCTCTTGCGGGGGAGGATGTGAGCTCCCAGCGCCAGTGGCACAACCTCAATTATTCACTTCAAGCTTCAGGAGGTTGTTTGTGAAGCTTTAGAGGTCCAGAGGCAGTCCCTGGAGCACCAGCTAAAAGCAGAGTTATTATTCAGGCACTCAGCCTCATCTAAGGAGGTGATCAGTGGCAGGTCCTTTAGACCTCTGCTACCCCTCAGACTTTATTTGAGACTGGGAGTGCAGCCTCTACCCTGCCCCAGCATGCTCCAAAACACAGCAAAATGTTCTTTTGAATGCAGTTCAGACAAGAGAAAGGAAAAATCCCCTTGCTGGAGCATCCCGAGTAATAAAGGTTGAGTGAATGGCTGCTGGGAATCGCCACTCACAGAACAACACAGACACACTCCAAATCCTGCAGCACATATTCAATTTTTAATCTGAGCCTCTCTCTCCCTCCTCAACTCATGACTCAGTGCAGTCTGGCCAGCTAAGTGGTAAATATTAAACATACTACAGGCTCCCTAAACTTGCCACTGGCTCTGATCTCTCTGCATTAGAGCTTGGAGACACGGCCAAGCCTTGGATGGGACAATTCTTGGTGGGACAGACCCCTGTCCTGCTGCTCAGTTGTGTTTTCATTGTCACAGAAAAGCTTCATCCCACACACAATAAAAAAACCAGGACCAAACTGGGTGAAATCCTGCTGAGGTTCAGCCCAGGCTGAACATCCTCATAGAGTTTGTTCCGCTCTGGTTGGGCCACCTTTGGCACATCCTGAAGATCCAGCTGGACTTGAGGCAGCTCCAGCCTCGAGACACATCACACATTTCACACCCTGGCCCTTCCACCACCTTTGCCCTGAGAGTCTTTAACACCAAGATAATTCTGCAATGCTTTCAACACCTGCAGCTGTCCCCGAAATGCCCTTGTGACCATGTCCTGTTAGTTGGATGTCAGGGTTTTTTGTTTTTTTTTTTTACCCCTGTGAGTGGGATGAGGAAAAAAAACCTGCTGTTGAGTGTTAAATTCTATTCTATGATCCTGTAATTCTAAATATCAGAGCCCTGCTTTGACTTAATGTCCACCTCCACCATGGGAGCTCATGCACTCACTGCTCTTGGGGCCCAGAAATTGAAGGGTTGAAAGATGCTTTAAAAGGCTCTGTGTGGCTCATGTTGGTTTTTAGAAGTCCCTTGTAGTTTATCTTGTCACCTCTTGTCCCCTCCTTCCCAGGGAGGGATGTGCTGTGGTTAAAGCTTTTCCTTCCTTCTGCAAGCTGGGAATTCTGGGCCCTGAAAGTCTGCAGTGCCCACCTGAAATGCCCCGTGAGTGCCCACTGGAGACAAAACTGGGCTGAAAGGTCCTTCAAGATCACCTGGTTCCAACCTCCTGCCATGGACAGGGACACCTTCCACTATCCCAGGTTGCTCCAAGTCCCATCCAACCAACCTTGAACATTTCCAGGGATGGGGCAGCCACAGCTTCTCTGGGAAACCTGTGCCAGGGCCTCCCCACCCTCACAGGGAAGAATTTCTTCCCAATATCCAAGCTAAACCTCAAGTTTTGGAGTTCAGCTCTGAAACTGCTGCTGGGCAGGGCTGAATTTGCTCTGGAGGAGAGGTAAAACCAAGGGCCTCCCCACACAGCAATGCCACAGAGCTTTTAAGCCTTTTTGAGCAGAAGAACAGGGCTAAGTGTGAATGCACTCCAGTCTGCCGGGGCGCCCTGCCCGGCTGGACACGCAGCAATGTTTGTTTTGTGTTTTAAAACGCACAAAAGTGTAAATGTAACTCTCATTACAGAGATGCTCCATTTTATTCAGCATCGGGGCTCGTGAACCCACTGCTCAGTGCAAGTGAGCTCTGTTTAACTCTGGCTCTTTGTAAAGCCAATCCCAGCAGGAATTCAGAGAATCATGGAATGGTTTGGGTTGGAAGGGACCTGAAAGATCATCTTGTCCGATCCCCCTGCCATGGGCAGGGACATCTTCCACTATCCCAGGTTGCTCCAAGCCCTGTCCAGCCTGACTTTGGACACTTCCAGGGATGGGGCAGCCACAGCTTCTCTGGGCAACCTGTGCCAGGGCCTCCCCACCCTCACAGGGAAGAATTTCTTCCAAATATCCAATCCAAATCTATCCTCCTTCAGCTCAAAGCCATTTTTATCTTGTCCTGTCACTACGTGCTCTTGGAAAAATTCCCTCTGCAGACTTCTTGTATGTCTTTAGGTACTGGAAGGTACCAAAGTGTGGAATTACAACAGGATGGCAGCACTGGGGATGCCTGATGGGATCTTTGAGATTGAGAGGAACTGTTGCTCTTCTCATGACTTTGGTGGGCCTCACCAGCTTCACCCCACATTGGGAAACGTGGAAAGGTGGCAACAGGAGGGACCAGAGAACCATGGGATATCACAGAAAAGGACCCACCAGGATCACTGAAACCAAACTCATCAAACTGGGCTTGCTGGGGTGTGAAGGCCCCACCACACCACAATTTTGGTGACAAACATCCTGAGAGCAGAGCTGGGAGCAGGGGATCCCCTTCCACCCCCTGGCATCCAGCCCTGGACAGAGTCTTCAGGACTGAAAGGAGTCAGAGGACTGGCAGCAAAAGGAGGAGAGCTGGTGTGACCAGGAAACCCCTGGGGACGCTGGAAAGTCATTCCAGCCTCTTGGCCACGTCACCCCGTGCCAACCTGAGAGCCAAGCAGGAACCCAGCAGGGCTTGTCACATATGGCACCCTCCTGGCTGCAGTCTGCAGGGTGGGAGATGCTGGCACAGAGGTCCAGGGCAGAAAACAGGGAGTGATTTCCTGCACGTTCCTCCCTTCCCCGCCCAGGCACTTTTGTGTGCTCAACGCTGACAAAAGAACTCTTAAACATTTTTGACAGAGCCACAAAGCTTGTTGCACCAATTCCCACCAGTCTAGAAACGAGAAAAGAGAAGCAGAAACATCCAGGACCTCCCTCCCATCTCCCTGAGGCTTGTTCATGATGAATTGTTCCCGTGGATGTGCCTGGAGCAAAGCGCCAGAAGCAGCTGACCCACGGAAAATCCAAAGGGAATTAATTTGGGATCTTGGTGATGTTTCTGCAAACCAGGCTGTGTTTCGTCCTCTCCTGACTCACACAACAACCACGGGGTCCCTCTCCACCAGGACACACTGCAGGTGGGACAGCCAAGGCGTCCTGATGCCAGCACAGGCTTCAGGAATTCTGCCTATGGATTTGTACTGGAGAAACCCACAATCCTGAGCCCTCTGCCATACATGAATTCAGGCTGCAAAGCGAACAGAAAACGTGGCTGTGCTGCTTTAATTCTCCCCTGCAGTTAAAATGCAAACCCTGGACCATTTGGCCGTGGGTGTGCAGGATGTGGTGGGAATTGAGGGAGAGCAGGAGGTTCCACATGACATTTCCTCAGTGGGACGATCGAAGCCTCATCCGCTGCCGGCCACATCAACAGCTCCAGCCTCAAACATCGCCCGTGTGGGCTGCAAACCTCTGCCCAGGAAGGCTCTGGAAAATTATGGGATGCAGTAGGGAAGAGCCTGACTTATTGCAACATAAAATATTGTCCTTGAACTGTCACTGCACATGGAATTTCTAAGGTTTTCTCGCAACAGAGGGAAAAAATATTTTCTCTTTTTTTTTTTCCTTTTTCATTTAAAGTCGTACTAATGCTCAGCTCTGAGTGAGCCCAGCCTTGCCTTAATGCATTTTTTACCTCTTCCATTATTTCTTTTCTGTTTTCCTTCCCCCATCGTGGGCACATAAAAGACAAAACCTGTGGAATTTGGAAAACAGGCAAACACAGGCTGCTGTCAAAACTTTGGTTTGCACAAGTCAGGCTCATTCTGCTGCATAAAGCTATTTTGGAAATGTGGGGCCAATCAAACACAAAAACAGATTAAAAAAAAAAAAAACTGGTTATAACTTTTAAACTTCCTAAACTTTAAATATTCCACATTCTTCCTCTTAAAAAATACATTAAAAAGCTCTAAGTAAAAGGTATTTAGATCAAAGTGATGTCACAAATACAACAGTTAAACCTAATTAGTCCCTATGGACTTGTTTTTAAAGGAACACATGATCCAGATGATGGATTGAGGAAGCAGGGAATTGTCCTGCACATGGAAATTTAGCTCCCAGCCTGCCTCCTGTAGGTCAGTGACTGGGTTTTGACAAAAAGGGTGGAGGACAAAACAAGGGGGGAAAAAAAGGAATCCTTTACTCACTAGTTCACGGTGCCGTATCCCTTGGCTTTAGTAAATCCCACAGAAATGGCAACCACCAAGGCAGGGAGCCCTATGGGAATGAAACAGGAGGAAATTGGTCATTTAATCACGTGTGCAGACCTTCTCCCACTCAATATTCCCCATTTTTCCCAGTTATTCCAGCACCTGTGGCAGAGACTGAGCTCAGGACCCTCAGAACTAAAAGCAAGAACTTTAATTACTTCTGTTATTTAAATAAATACCATGAGCTGTAATCAGCTCCTGCCTTGCTGGGGTCTCAGCAGTTGTGGGGGCTCTTCCAGTAGATTCAGATGCATAAAATTGATTTATTTTATTCTTAGGCACTTCATGATGTCAGGCTGGAATATTCAGCCACAACCCAACTCTAAGGATCCAAAGATTAAGAGCTTTGTTTGCACTCAGTGCAGGATGAGCAACCCAGGCTCAAATCTGCCCCAAATGAGACAGGAAAGGAAACTAAAACTGAGTTTCCCTATCCCAAACAGGTCCCCCAAGACCTGTAATGGAGCAGGTTCCCCTGAACAACAGTGAGAGAGAGTTTCAGGTCTCTTCCAGGTTCTATGAAGGTTCAAAGTCCAGCTCTCCCCTTCCCCTAAAGGAATGTCTGGAGATCAGCTCATAACATGGAGTTCTTCAGCTCTGGAGGTCTCCACGTGGCTTTTTATAGCCCTCCTCCTCGTGGCAGGAGGAATTAAGCTGCCTCAACGCTGAAGATGGGAAAATCCCATTAAGAATCAGCAGGATCAGTGGCCAGCTGGGATTAGTGCCCCTTGACAAGGCCCTAATTCACGAGCTGCAGAGGTCACGGCAGGTGACTGCAGGAGATCCGAGGAATGTGCAGGCACAGCTTCCAAACAACATTCCTTTGGGAAGGGGGTCCCTCAGCAACACAAATCATCCCAATGTTGATTAACAGTGAGGCTCTGCAGCACCTGGGAGCCACAGGGCCAAGCTGGCTGGAATCTGGAGCATTTGAGGGTTATCCTGCAGGGAAGTGCTTCCCTTCCCATGTGAGATTTCCAAGCACAGGTCACATTTCATCAGTCCAAACCCAACAGACAGTGAGTTTAAAAAGCGTTTCTTTTAATATTCCTTTCCATTTTCCGTTCTCCTTTCCTTTCCATTTCCTTTCTTTCCCTGCCTTGCCTCACCTTTCCCCTTTCCTTACCTTTTTCCCCTTTCCTTTCCTTTCCTTTCCTTTCCTTTCCTTTCCTTTCCTTTCCTTTCCTTTCCTTTCCTTT
>VXBN01006036.1:252962-291492 GCA_013397395.1 Sinosuthora webbiana
CTTTTCCCTCTTCCTTTTCTTTCCCCTCTTTCCCCTTTTTTTTTTCAATTCCTCTTTTTCCTTTCTGTTCCTCTTTTTCCCATTTTTTCCCTCACTGACTCTTGCTCCTGTCCCTGAGCCTCCTTTCACACCTCATCTGGACAAACCCTGGCTGCTGCTCTCCCCACGGTGCCATCAATACAGCATCCCACAGGAGGAAACCTCACGGGAAAGGACATTTTCAGGAACACAGCTTGGTGCAAGAGACCCTGGGAAAGAGGAGATTTGGCAAAGACTCCGCCAAAAATAGCAACTTGTTCTTCGCGAAGCGCTTGTCTCCGACGTGGTAATTATGCAGAAATCCAGAGTGGGGCTGTGAACTTGGCAGCTCCAGGGACTGGCTCGTTCCAAAGCTGGGTAAAAGCCTCAGTTTGGGCTGGGAGTGGGTCAGGACAAGGAGCAGCTACTACAGATGGCAGCTATGTCGTGGTAGTTAAAGAGCCAAAGAGCATCATAATGAGAGGTGCAGCTCTAGGAGAGCCGGTCCAAGGGAAGTTAGGTGGGATTAGATTAAAAAAAATCCCCACCGAAAAAAAGATCAAATTTTAATATTATTTTTTTTATTATTATCAAGACATTTATTCCTAACTGGCCTGTTCCATACACCTGGTGTGGTACAGGCAGTACCAGCAAGGCTCTGGGGGCTTTCTGCACAAAGGGAATTTAACACTCACAAGTCCAAGTAAACCCATTCAAAACCTCTTTTGAAGAGTTTTGTACTTCCAGGTCACAGGAGAATCAGGCCATGCGTTAATCATGTTCCACTAGAGAAAATGTTTGCTAATAATTCCCAAGAGTCATTCTTGTTATAAACAGCTGAAGACCCACTCAGAGGCTGAGCTATGGCAGCATTAAAAATCCAGCTGTGGAAACTATAACAGGGTCATAAAAAAACTGACAAAAAATATTTCTTCTTTATTGGGGATAAATGTGATGACTGAGTTGTTCCCAGGGAACAATTTATCTTTCTGTTCTAAATCAGAGAACATCCTGAGTTGGAAGGATCCACAAGGACCATCAAGTCCAGCTCTTGACCCTGCACAGGATCACCCAAAGAGTCACATCATGAACTTCAGAACATTGTCCAAGCATGGACAAGAATCATTATTAATAACTATTACTAATAATAATTTAAAAATCGAATTGCAAAGCTGCACATCCAAGAGGAGACCAAAGAAATAAAAAATAATCCTCCCTGCTGCCGAAATTCTCTGCAGCTTCAATGAGCTACAGCTGAGAGCAGCTGAGAACTTGGCAAAGGCGTCTTGAACAACGGCTTAGAGAAATGCAAATGTGCGAAGAGGGGAAAGGGGGGAGAATCAGCCCATGACAAAGTGAATTGTGCTAATTACTTCAGATTATGCTCTTTAAAACATATTTTCGGCTTCTTTCCTCTTACAAGTGCCATTAATCCCAGCTCTACAGCTGAAGTCTAGCAGGATGCTAAATATCCAAAATTCCCTTGCCGCCTTAATAGGCAAGAGTGTTCTTCATTTCTTGTCCTAACCTACTCCAAATGGTTATTATGCATCATTTATCAGCAGTGCATCCTAGCTCAGAGCTGACTACATTTTACTAGCAGTGCAAATTATGCTTCTACACATGTAGGGGGATTTTTTTTTTTTTTTTTTAATCTGTACAGACTACAAATGTGAATGTTGCTCATCCAAAATTCCCTCGGCTAACACGCCCATCTGTCCCAGCTTTTACAAATCAGGGGGGGGAAAAAAAAAATCCCTTTTTATTACCTAGGAAAGCTCTTAGTCTGTTACATTTGATATCCCTGATGTTGCTGGAGTCACCAAGGAGGTATAAACATATGCATGAGCACACCCAGGCTCCCGCAGCCTGTGCTCTGCAGGTATTGTGGTTCTGCTCCCGCTAACACGCAAACCCTGCGTTTTAATAACACAATTTATTCTCTATTGTAAGCAAAAGCTTAGGAGGGAAAACTTAAAGGGATGAAGGTGCTGCAACGAGGACAGCTCTTGATGTGCCAGAATAAATCACATCAGGGTGCTTGGTAAGCACCAGAAATCTCTTGCCTGGGGTGAATTGTGAGACTTCAGTAGTAAAATGAGACATTAACAGAGCTCAGCCACAACTCCTTTCTTTCCTTTGCCTCCTCGCTCCTCAGCAACTTTTTTTTTTTTTTTGCGCCACCGCTCCTTTCAAACACACCCTTGTTATTGCTTTGAAAGCCCAGGTTCATGGGTTTGTATTTGTTTTCTACTACAGAATGCATCATTTAAGGCTAATAAATTAAACATACGGCAGAGGCAGAGGGAGAAAAATTAGTTACAAGCATCTGCAGCCGTCTCGCAGTTTATTTGTCTCCGAAAGGCGCTGCTGCCATGGAGACGGGATTTCAGAGTTTGCTTCACTCCAGGTTGCCCTGCAGAGTCTTGGAACCATAAAATCATTAAGGTGGAAAAGACCTCGAGGATCATCGAGCCCAGCCAGGTCCACCACTAAACCATGGCCCTAAATGTCACTTCTTCATGGGTTTTTGAGCTCTCCCAGGGATGGTGATTCCACCACTTCGCTGGGCAGCCTGTCTGATGCTTGGCTGTCCTTTCAGTGATGAAATTTTCCTTAATATCCCATTTTCCCTTATATCCCATCTCCCCTGGTCCAGCTGGAGCTGTTTCCTACTGTTCTATTACTTTTACCTAGGAGCAGAGCTTGGCCCCCTCCAGTTGCACCCTCCTGTCAGGGAGCTGTGGAGATTGAGAAGGTCCCTTCTGATCCTCCTTTTCTCCAGGCTGAGCCCCTGCAGCTCCCTCAACCCCTCCTGGTGCTCCAGACCCTTCCCCAGCTCCACTGCCATCTCTGCACATTTTCCAGCACCTCAATGTCCTTCTTGCAGAGAGGAATCCCAAACTGACCCCACAATTCGAGGTGTGGCCTCAGCAGTGCCCAGCACAGAGGGACAATCCCTGCCCTGGCCCTTTTGACCACAGTGCTGCTGGCCCAGGCCAGGATCCCCCCAGCTGGTGCCACGTACCAACAGAACACATCCAACACGGAGGGAGGCAGACAGAGAGAGGAAAGTAGAAAGCAAGAAACAAGACCCAAACCCCAGGAGAACCCACCCCCGCAGCACCCTCTGAAACCTGAACTCGGACTCCTCTATTTTTGGGGGCATGGGGAAGGAGGTTCAGCTTATGGCTCTCTATTTTTTAACCACTTCAGCCCTTCCTGAAACCCCTGCTGGAAGGGTTCCGAGCCTCCTGAGGAGCAGCAGCCCCTCCTGGGATCCTCACCCCATCCGAGACACAAGAAGCGCTTGCGGATGATGCGGTTCCGTAACCGGCCCGTCACGGCCATGTAGGACTGCCAGGCCTCGGTCAGCACCCAGCAGAAAGAGGAGAGGAAGAAGAAGTGCAAGAAAGCCGCCACCAGCGTGCAGATCACCTGCAGAGAGGAGGAAAGGAGACGTGAGAGGAGAGGCAGGAGGAGAGAGCAGGAGGGAGCAGAGAGGAAGGCGCGGGGAGAGGCTCCCAAACCGGGCTCTGGAAGGAAAAGTCATGGAGATCGGGACATGGAAATGCAGTTTGAAAAGGGGAAGGCTCCTCCAGAAGCTTTGACCTAGCAAAGACCAAAGCTTGACATTTAAGTATTACGTGGAAATCAGCTGTTCTTAAACACGAGCTTTAGGATAATGCCACGGTTAACACTTCTGGAGAATTGTGGGATTATAGAATTGTTTGAGTGGGGAGGGACCTTAAAGATCATTTAATTGCAACCCCCCCGACCAAAAAAAAAAAAAAAAAACAAACCAGGCAGGGACACCTTCCACTAGAAGTGTGAGCACACATCCCATCCTGGTGCTCTCCTGGCTTCAGCGGGATATATTTAATTTCCAAAACATCCAAACTATTGCCATGCTCCTTTCAAGGCAGGGGGTGGGGTGGAGTAGTTAATAAAAAGTGCACTAATCTCAGCTCAGAAGGTTTGCAAAGCACCACGTCCCTGGCAGCCCAGCCATGGAAATGAAATCTGAGGAAGGCAATTTGGATGGCGCCCGTGCCAGAAAAACAGGGCTGAGTGAAAGAGTTAAGCCGTGAGAGCTGGGTGAAACCACGGCTGCCAGTGGCTGGGAAAGGACTGCAAACACGAGGGCACAGTTGTCCAAGAGCACATAACTACCAGCAGACAGGGAAAAAAAAAAAAAAGTAAGAAAACCCCCCTAGATTAGAAAGAATTTCATAATGGTGAGCTCTACTACTTGGTGGGGAAATCTCACAGGGGAAATGCAGGCAGCTTAAGCCATTTAAAATTAAACTGGGGAAAGAACTGGCAAATGCATTATGAAGAACAATCCCGGAGTGCCAGGGAGATGGACTGGAAAGCTGACAAGCTCGTCTTTGTTTTAACTCAGCAAGGCCAAATCTTTCACTGGTGCAAATTGGTGCCGCTCTGTTTCACTCAGCCAGTTCTCCCCCCATCTGTGAGCTGAAAACTGTGAATCAATGTACTCGAGAGGAAAGTGATGGGAAGAAATTCCAGTGGCTCCCGAGGAGAAGGGAGAGCAAATAGATCTTAAAAGTGACTCTGGATGAAAAAAAAAAATTGGTTTCAGGCATTTAGGGGAGGGGGAGGTTTATAATCAAGAATTTCTTTGCTTTGAGTTACATGGGGAAACATGGACTTGGCTTTACGGTCAATGAACCTTTCTCTTTTTTCTCTTTTTTTCAACCAGCAGCATCTTTCAAGCCAGAGCTCTCATGCACAGAGTGGCTTTTATCATGATTTTATCGGATTGCTCTTGATTCATCCACTGGCACCACCCAACGTTATCAGAGGCTGGGAATAAAGGCAAGACCGTGTGTTCTCGGAGATAGGAACTCTCTTTTTTGTTCCTGATTTGCATGTGACACCAAATCCCTCCGTGTTCTGCTTAGCAGTGGATTTGGGATGTCAGCTCAGTACAAATAACACAGCTCAATATGATAATGTCCAGTAATTCTCACATTTTACAAGAATCCTAAAAAAAGGTGGTTCCTATTCATCAGCTTACAAACCCTATATGAAACAGCTACAAACAGAGGATGCTTTCTGGAATGTCTTTTAAGAGATTGTTATTTCAGAACCCTTTTCTTTTTTGACTGTTATCAGGTACAACACTGTTCACACTGTCTTTTTGATTTTGTTTCAAACCAACAAAATTTGATTTTGTTTCCTTCTTGTAAAGGGAAGAGAAAATTTTGATTTACAATTTTACACCACAGAGATACATTTGTTTTTGTTTTTGTTTTTTTCTCAAATGAGTAGCTCTGATAGAAAGGGAAGAAGAGTGGAGGGGAAGACAAGAGAAATATGCACATCTCAGCTGGACCAGGATGAACTCATCGCCTCAAATGAACTTGGCCAACTGATAGGCAGGCAAAAATTTGCTTCTGCAACCTCTGCTGCAGGTTTTCCCTTCCTTGTGGAGAAAACCAAACATCCCCACGAAGGGCTGAGCACAGGGATATGATGTCCCAAGACCCAGCAGAGCTTGTCAGCCTGTCAAGGCCATTAGCCCTTGTTTTCCTTTGAGAGGAGAAATCTGTTCCCTTCCAGCACAAGCCTCGGAGACACGGCCACTTCCCGCAGCATCCCTTCCCTTTGTATCCCCACACTGCTGACTGTAATTTTTTTTTAGCCTTTTCCCAGGCCTTTCATCTTCAAAAAGCTTAGCAAATCCAGGCGTGGAATCTCGCCTTTGAGGTTACACGGGTGGAGATCCAGGGAGAATTTGACATTTCCAGGGAAGCCGACACCGCAGAAATCTCCCGGAGAAGCCGCAATTATAAATCAACCACCAACATTTTAAGGCACCCTATTATCGATAATTGAATGTGAATAAAATCTTAATTTACACTCCTTCGTCTCTCCTCTGTATAGTTTTCTTTCTCTGTTGCCTGCCAGAGACTGTTTACTAGATGGCTGAGAGGAAATCCAAGAATAACCTTTCTATTTCTGGGGTTTCATGCATATGGATGCGCAAGGAGCTAATCTGCCTCCTGCCATTGCTGCCGGGAGCTTTGAATCCCCACCAACAGCTCTGACAGTGAACTCCCAGAGTCATGGGACATTAAAAAAAAAAACCCACCAGGGAGAACCTGGGTTCATAACCGTGCTCTGGAGGAGATGGGAGAGGAGGAACACATCCAGCTCCTGTCCTGAGGCGAAGAAGAACCACCAAAGAGGAGGTCCAGCCGTGGTTTGTCTTGTTGAGCATCCCTCAGTGTTTCATTCCACGGAAAGAAGCTCCCAGCACACGTCTGGTGTGGCAGAAAACACAACCAAGGAAAGCAGGAGCTTGGGTCACCTTCTCTCCACCTCCTGCCAACCACGGTGGCACTGGAAGACAACTCTGCTTTGGGAAGGGAAGTTCTGAAGGGCACTTTTGTAGCAGGAGCAGAGTTGGCTGCTTGTTTCCACACTTCTCTACACACACAGGGCTCCAGCAGCTGGAAAGCTTTTGCTAAAGCAGCCTAACCCTAACCTAAAAGGCCTTCCACAGAAATGAGTCCCTGATTCACTAAATCCCTCAGCTGCTCTGCAGGAATCACAAAATCATAGAATGGGTCGAGTTTTGGGAGGGACCTTAAAGACCACCTCATTCCAACCCCCTGCAATGGGCAGGAAGATTTTCTCCTTGCTCAAAGCCCCATCCAACCTTGCCTTGAACACTTCCAGTGTTGGGGCACCCACAATTTCTCTGGGCAACCTCTTCCAGTGCCTCACCATCCTCACAGGGGAAGATTTTATTCCTGATACGCTTCCAACAGTGACACGATGTCCACGCTGCCAAAGCAGGGGCTCAAAAAACCCAGCTGCCCACCGGTTCCTGTTAAACAATAACTAATTTTTGACTTCTGGCTCTGATTTTGGCGGCAGAAAGAGTGGAGGAGGTGTCTTGTCTCACGTTTTTTTGGCTCAACAGAGTTATGATGATCGGAGCATTTGGGAAGATGGGAAAACCTACAGTGGGAAAACACTGGTGGTGAGCAGTGATTTGTCACGCCAGACATCGACATGGAACCTGAAAGTGCTTGAGCTGGAAAAAAGTCATGGAGGCAACACACACCTCTCCAGCTGGGTCTGTGGGAAGAGAGCAACCAGTGCTCATGGCTTGGAAAACCACGCTGGGTCTTGCCTGGACTGCTGGAGCCACTCCGGGATCTGCTCCGAGTCCCTCGTGGCTCACGGTGCATCTGGCAATGCTGCCCATCCCCAAAAAAAGGTTGGACAGTTTTGTGCCTGTGTTCATTAACATCTGCCAAGTACTTTCCGCTCGGAGTATTAAAAACTGCTGGAGAAATAAATGTAAAGCTGAGAGGTTGTTTGTTTGGGGTTTTTTGTTTTTTAAAGCCTTTTCTCAATCTGTCTTTGTAATTTTTTTGAAAATAAAACGGTTAAAACCTTGCAAATCACCACACTTCCTCACCGTGCCGTGCGCCAGCTACTCTAGGCAGATATTCAAAAATATCACATTGGTTTTAATCAAAGCCCTGAGGATGCTGACAAATTATCAAAGAGAGAGCGAGAGAGAAAATTGAAATCTGCCATTTAGCCGTGTCTTTGACATGTCGCTAATTAACAGATGGAGGAAAAATGAGGAAGCGCTGCCTGAATGGATCATTTCAGTGCTAAATCAGGGGGAAAGCAAACAAATAAACAGAGCCTCAGCTTACCTTGTTCCGGGTCTGGGTCTGTCCGATCAGGATGAGAGCGTTGGAGGAGATGATGGAGAGGCAGAAGTTGATGAGGATGACGGAGCGCTCCGAGCGGATGTACCTGCAGCGAGAGAAGAGGGGAGGGAGACCCACCCTGTCACAGCCTGCCCTGGGTGACCTCTGAAAAGCAGCAATCCAGGCCAGGCTCTACAGAATTGGCAATTTCCTGCAGGTTTTTTTTATGTGCTGGACAGACAAGAACAAGGCGGGAAGGGAGGGGGGAGAAGATGTCCCCATCATCCCCAATCAAAGCTGGAGTTAGGAGCCAACAAACAAGGGGCCAGCCTAGTCTGAGCCCCTCCTAAAACAGTAGAGTGCTGCAAATCTTCTTCAGCTCTGCCTACTTGAAACAGGGGGCTTGAAAAGGAGCTTGAGAGAAAACGAACAGGCAACACACGGAAAAGATTCCCAACCAAGAGCCACAGGCATGCTGGCGATGGAAGCAGATTACAAACACATGCACCTTGACAACAAAGTGTGTGTGATTCAGCATTCCCCTTCCTTCAGCCTAACAGCCCCTCCTGGGGTGAGAAGCTTTGAGAAGCATTTCTGGCTTTTTTTCCTTTTTTTTTTTTTTTTTTTTTTTTTTTTTTTTTTTTTTTTTGGTACCGCTTTTCCAAACTAGGCCAAATACGTAACTGCAGCTGTGGGTTTGGGACATCAGGGACAGCAGTCAGGGAGCTGTTGCCTTCAGCACCTTGCAGGAGCCAGCTATTTGTCATTTCTGATTTGCAGCACGGCACCAGGCTCGCTGCCGAGGTAAGTGCACCACGGTTAAATTCAGACCACTGGCCACGGAGGGAAATTTCTTTGAAGGCACTTTTTATGCACCCAATAAAAACAAAAAGGGAACTGCAAAGGTGTAAGTCCTCAAGGATTGACTCAAGACCTGACCACACCAACACTCACACACGTGAATTGTCTCAGAGAAGCTGCAAGTGCCCTGCCTGAATGCCAGATGAGTGAAGAGGAGATGCTTGATGCTTACAGCAATTAGAAACAGATGTATTAATCAACCAGCTCATCCCTGGAGGCTAATGCAGGATTATTTCCTATATTCCAGCACATCAACTATTTATGTTGGGAATTTAATTTCATTAATTAATTTCAGCCAGAGTGAGTTGGTCGTGCCTTGGCTGCAGAGTTTTGAGTTTCTGATGAGGAGGGCAGGATGGGTTTACTGCACGTGTGTGCTCTGCCAAGGGTAAATCTGTGCCTTAGACCTAAAGAAGGCTGTAAAACTTTTATTTTTTAACTTCCTCTTGAACTGTAACTTCAGAGAAAATGAATGGGGAGGATATGCTTCCCTGGATGCAAAAAGAAAAAAAAAAAAAAAAAAAAAAAAAAAAAAAAAAAAAAAAAAAAAAGAAAATGTAGCATGAACTCCTGCTTAATCTGCTGGAAATCTGGTTTATAACAAGCTCTCCTGGAAACTCTCTCAGCCACAGAACAGGTTGCAAAACGCAGGATCCCAGTTCAGCATGAAACTGCGTTGACAGGCTGAAAAATGAGCTTCTGGTTCCTTTCACAGCCAAGCTGAGCCCAAATTTCCTGATTTCACTGGGCTTCAAACAATGTTGGGCATCACCCGGACCCTGCTCCATTTGTGGCTGGAGGGTACTGAGACATCAGTCTATTCATGCTTTGATTGTGTGAAGTAAAACCTCAAATCTCCAGTCAGCAGGGTAGACAGGGAGATTTAGGCTCTGTCCTGGTGGGAAGGAGATGTAATAAATCTGTGTAGCAACACTGTGATCCCACTGCTATTAGCATAAGGTTGCCATTGGTCAGAAAAAGGTAAGAAATGAGTTGATCATAAATCTGTATTTTAGTGTAAGGGGAGCTAATCCAGCTCTCTTAAGACTTTTTCCCCCTTAAGCCCCCTTAAACCAACTCTCCTTTTTCCCTGCTTCCCTTCACACCCTGAAAATTTATCCTGTTCTCCAGATCCCTGAACCTCCAAAGAATGAGATGTGGGTTGGCAACGAACAGAATCAGAATAATTTAAGTTGGAGGGAAAAAAAAAAAAAAAAAAACCCTCCCAAGTTCCCAGTCCAATAAAATGCCAAAAAAAAAAAGGACTGATTTTAAAGTCAGATCAGGTTTCTCAGGGTCTTGTCTGATTGAGATTTGAAAACCACCAGGAACAGAAACGCTACCATCTCTCTTGGCTGACTTATTACAGCACTAAACTGCTTAACTTAACTGCTCTTGTGGTGAAGGATTATTTTGCTTTATATCCAGCTGGGCCTTTTCCTGCTGCAGCTGGTGCCTCTAGACCTTTCCCTGCCTACCTCTGCAAGTTGTTTGGCTTCTCCATGACTGCTCTTTAACAGCCTCCCCTTCTCCAAGTTTGCTCCCTTTGCCTCCTTTGACATTCTCCAGCTGCCTCAGCACCCACTGGAGTTGCTGCAATGTGCTGGTGTCTCTGGTGTTGGGGGGATCCAGTACTGGGCACCTTTTCCAGGTGTGGCCTCAGGAGTGTCAAACGTTGTCCAGGTTAAAAAAGACATTAAACAATGCTGGCCACTCTACCAACCCTGGCCAGAGGTGACCAGCTCTTGATTAGGCCTCAAACCTTTGACCACCGCCCTCAAATCCTGCAGGAATTCCATCCAGACATAAAGCCAGCAATCCAGCTGATAATTCCGTGATCTGGATACAAAAATGCACTTGGAGACTTGTGTTAATGGCCTTGGTAATGGCAAAATCCACACAAGCTGCTTCTCCCCACTGCCCATGTAAGCAATCGTCCCATCCCAAAAAGAAAGCAGGGCAGCCAGGCACAACCTGTCCTCCATAAATCCTCCCTGTTTATTCCCAATCACTTCCTTGTCCATCATTTTGCCTGGAAATAACCTTTAGAGCCACTTGCTCTTTAATCATCCCAGGGGCCGTGTGGGTTGACCAGTCAGTTGTCCTCTGGATCCTCCTCCTTGCCCTTTTTGAAGGTGGGTGTAACATTTGCCTTCTTCCAGCCCTCAGGAAGCTCCCCAGGTGACAGAGAGTGGCTCCACAGTCACCCCAAACATCATCCCATGGATCTGTAAACATCCAGACAACTTAAACAGTCCCTGTCACTCTTTTCCTTGGCAGTGGGGGAGCATTTTCTTCCCCAGATTTTGCCTCTGTGGAGGAATTTGGGTGCCTGGGAGCCAACCTTGCCAGCAGGACGTGGCAAAAAGGCACTGGCTACCTTCACCTTTTCAACTTCCTTAACCCATTAGGCTGCTTGTCCCAATCAACACCAGGCCAACACTTTCCTGGGAAATCCTTTGTTGCTGCTGTACCTCCAGAACCCATTCCTGATGCCTTTCACATCCCTGACCAGTTTCAAATGCAGCTGAACCATTCTAATTCAATCCTGCATTCCTGGGCAATTCTTCCAGAGTCCTCCTTGGTAGCCTGACCTGGATTCCAAACATTTCCTTGTTAAGTTTCTGCTCAGTCAGAATGCTAAGAAGACCTCCTGCCATGCTTGTTCTTTCCCTTCCATTTCCTCTTCTCCAGCACAGGATGCTCCACAGAAAGAAATCACCATTCCTCTCCAGACCCTCTGGCCAAAGAAGTCAGGAATGTTTATCAGAGGGGGGAAAAAAAACAGAGAACTTGATGGGTTTTGCCCAAAAAACACATCTGCAGCAAAGACAGAGCTACTCCAGGGTGCTGCCTTGCTACTCCTCTACTGATCAAAATACGCTGTGCTCAGCCACAAAACTGGGGAAAACTCACTGCCAATTTAGGGAGCTTCTGCTCCAGCCTGTGTCCTACAATCACAGAATATCCTGAGCTGGAAGGGACCCAAAAGGATCATCCAGTCCAACTCCTGGCCCTGCACAGGACACCCCAACAATCCCACCCTGTGCCTGAGAGTGTTGTCCAAACACTCCTCGAGCTCTGGCATATTTGGCGCTGTGACCATTCCCAGGGGAGCCTGTTTCAGTTCTAAACCACCCTCTGAATTAAGAAACATATCCTGATACCCAACCTAACCCCCTCTGACACAACTCCAGCCATTCCCTCAGGTCCTGTCACTGGTCACCAGTGAGGATCCCCACATGCTATGGGAAGCCCTGCACCAGCTGAGACAGATGGAAAAGGTGGGAAAAGCCCACGGTCTGTTTCTCTGCCCCCATTAGACTCCTCTCCACAAACACTGAGTCACTGCTGCTTTCTCACCGTGTGTACACACATCCCTCTCCACACAGCCACTTACTCATCCCCTGCCACCTCCCACCAGGGCCAGGAGTGCCTCAGCATCCCCGGCACAGGCAGAGCTCCTGGGTTTAAAGCAAGTGTTAACAGCCCCTCGAGAGCTCATTGACAGCCACTCAATCAATCCTCCGGAGTGAGAAAAGCTGGGGCTGTTCTCTCGCAGTGATGCAGCACTCACCCAGCTGCTGCCAGGGACAGAGCTCTGCCGTGCCCCACATGCTGATGGGCTGGTGCCTGAGCTGCTCGATAGCAGGGATCGATCCTGAGCTGTGGAAAGGTCACTGACTCCAGAGGCTGCTGAGCAGCAATGAGCTCAGGGATGGAAAACGCGTCGGGGCACTCCTGAAATGCCAGTGTGTGTGGAGGAGCTGCTTGAAAAGAGGTGTCATTTCACCTCTCCTGACCCCTGAGTGGTTGGGTTTTTTCCCCCTCAGTTTTTCATTTCCATGCCAGTTTTCAATTTTTTTTTTTTTTCCTTGCAATTACCCCCTCTTTTTTTCCACACGGGTGGTGGAGCACGTGGCCCACACGCAGACTGTGCCTCCAGCTGTGACCCAGGACAGTCAGTGCCGGGATGGAACAAGGTCACTCCACTTCTGTGGCCCACTGTGTCACTGACCCCTCTGTCGAGCCTGCTAATAAGACCAGAGATGCACCATCTGCAGCAGGGATTTTTGCAGCCATCTGTCTGCTGGGAACTGGAGTGGGGCCACCAACAGGCCACCAACAGCCGTCGAACAGAGAACAACTTCCAGTTTCCAACGGGGCCGTGCCAAGTTGGCCGCGTCTGAAGCGATCACTTGCCTCAAAAAGCTCGTGCCATTCATGCCAGTGGCTGAGTAGGTGCCACCAAGGAGCAGCCTTTATTTGGGGGTTTTGAACGGGGAGTGGAGGGTAAATTCATTTCCTCCCCGATGTGTAGCCCAGAACTGGGATCGCCTCCCCTGTTACTCTGCCCTCTTTTCTTCACCGTGTTCCTCTCCCTCTTTTCTCACCCTCCCTTCCTTTCTGCTTCCCATATATACAAACAAACCCTAGCTGGGCAAAATTCTGGGAAAGCTTCCAGACTGTCAGCCTCAGCGAGCTTATTCATCAGAAGTGTTTCATACTCAAGCTGGGTCTATGGATGCATGCTCCAGATGCCTTTGTCCGGAGCTCTGAATGGGAAATTTTCCGGCCAAAGCTCCCCAAAACAGCTGAGCCCTGGTGAGTGCTCTCCACACAAGATCAGGCAGCCAGGACATGAGGAGTTTCTCTCCAGCATGGTGGAAAAGAACTGCTTTGATGCTGCTCCTGTGTTTTAGAGACAATAATACTGCTGATTCCATTTCTAAGCACTCCTCCAGCTGCTGTCTGTCAGAATACACAACATTTAGGGCAAAACAAAGTGGGAGCCAGGAGATAATGTTGAATACAGAGTTCCTGAGACCATTGATAGGAAAGCACATTCACGTCCAGCAGCTATGCCTAAAATAAAAAGGACACACAGAGCGCTCAGGGCTCAGCCACGGGAATGCTGTGAAGTTTGGGAAACATGAAAACATGATCTACAGAGAAGAAATGCAACAAACTCAGCGCACCAAAGAGAAATTCTGGAGATCATTCGATCATGCTTTACAAATATTTACACAGAGAGACTCAGGATAATCAAGCTATAGCCCTTTAATCAAGATATAGCTGGTCTCAGGATCACTTGGAAATGCATGTCCATCCTTGGCTAGCTCAGAAATAACCATTCAAGCCTCGCATAAACGTGTCCTCCCATTCCTGCTGATCGTTTTGGGCATAGGCATAAGGCAAAGAGTGGAATGAGAAATTAAACAGAACATATCTGAAACAGGTCAGGCAATTTACTGTCCTCAATAACAGTAAATATTGGAGGGGTATGGGGGGAGCACCGTCCTGGAAAAAAATACATCATGTTATCCCAAATGGCTCTGGCATGCTCCAAACTGATTCAGCCTCATGTCTGAGCTTGGGTTTCAGATCCTGACCCTGTTTCTGATAGGAAAGAGAGGGTGAGGCTCGAACTCTTGCTCTTTAATCTTGTATCCTAACTTTCCACTTGATCCTGACACCAGTGACCCCAGCAAGTCACCTACCGGCGCTGCTCAGTGCCGCCCAGCCTGAGGAAAAGCAGGAGAGGACAAGGACTTGAGCACATCCAATGATACCCCAGGCACGGAAAAACCTGAGTTCTAGATAAACGTTATCATGATCAGTCTTCAGCTGCCAAAAATTAACCAGCCACTATGCACTGTCACAGTATCAACAAAAAAAAAAAAAAGATGCATTTTTTCTCAGTTTTAACTCTCTTGTTTCTTTCCTCTATCAAATGCGCAGAAAAAGTTATCTCAATTCAATCTCCAGATGGAATTTACCCTTTCCTTCCTGCTGAGAAGAAGCAATGCACAAAGTAAGAGCCTCACACTGATCCCTTCTCCCAAAAGGATCACCAATAACGCCCACTGTACTCCCTGCAGCCCCTCCATTTGGATTTCACAGGTATTCTCCTGGTTCTGATTTGTCTTTGCTTGGCGTCGAGCCATGAAGGTCTCAGCGTGTTTGCCATGGATTTAGGAGGGACAAGGATCTCGTAGGATAAACTCAGACCTTGTTCAAGGCAATACAGGGAGAAAATCCCTTGCACACCTCAGGTCCTCCAGCTTAGAGTCACCAGAACGTATCAAACAGGGGCGTGGGCCAATTGTTCATCAAAGCTTTGCTCCAAAATTCCTTCAGCCTCCGTAAATGACACAATTTTATGTTCCACCTGACCTGTGCACAGGAGCTGTCAGCAATGGGATGTACTGAGGGATCCCATATGCATCTGAAGCTGAAGGCAAAACGTAGCTAAAAGGCTGGGGAGCTATTTAGGTGATTTAAGGTTTTAACATCCTCAAGCTCCTGAACAGTTCTGTCAGTTCTTCGGGCCAGATGTTTTCGTGGCAGGTCACGGAGGTTTGGATGCTCCCAAAGAATTACCTCGCAGCAGCATCTGCCTGCCAAGAGGCCCTGCGTGTCCACCCTGCCTCTGACAAGGTTTCCTGGGGTACACAGAGGCATCGAGACCAGCACGAGGCTTTTGGAAATGGAACAATGTCCCTACATGAGGGCATGGCACTAATTTCACTCTGCTAATTTCCCTGGCACCGAAAGGAGAGAATAATGCCAGCTAAGCCACCAGGATGACTTTCTGCAGGGCCCACTCATTCCCAAACAGTTCCTCCTCGAGCACCAGACACCCAAAACCACAGAGCAAACATTCCAGGATCCGTGTAGGTCAAAAGACAGTTACTTTCCCCAAAAAAGAAGAGAAGAGAATGAAAGCCATACCTCCAAACAGAGACATAAATGATAATCAACAGCAAGAGTGTCAGCGAGGATACTCCACAGCCTACAATTAACGTGACAGAAGGGACCAGCACCTTTTCCATGTTCTGAAAGAGAGAAAACATTAAAAAAAAATAAGTTCAGCCAGCTCTACCACAAAAATTTCATGGCAAGAAATTTCCTGTTTGTTGGTGTGTCCACTCAGCTGACCTTCACATCACACTGTGCATACAAATAAACAGGGAAGGAGACCCAGGATCTGTTTCTGTTTAACCCAGCCCTTTTTTTTTTTTTNGCTCCTACAAACCAGTGTCAAGCCTGGGTAACGATTCTGATATCCAAGGAAGGCAGGCATGTGAAAGGTGTGGGTTATGAGAGGAGGATCAGGCCCTTCACATCCAGTGTGAAAGTGGGAAGATAATTAATGAAGCAATAACAGAACAATTACAAACGAGCTCTTCTGGGATGGAGGTGATGAAGGGTGGAGGAGGAAAAGAGGGAGAAAATTTTCCACCAACCACAAACATTCATCTGGAAGAGGATGAAATGAAGCAAGGGAAGAAAAAAAAGATGTGTATCCTCCCCAGGGACCCGCCATCCATCAATTCAGCGCTCTTACACCACTACACAAGGCATTTTTTTTCATAGAAGGGGATCACACAGGCTGGAAAACCTGGTGTGGAATGGTTCTTTTTCCCTGACTGAATACAAAAGAACATCAGCCCTTGCAAGATCAAGAGCAAACACACGCTGTAACCTCTCTAATGGAGTTCTCTGCATCCTGTGGCTGTCACTGCCCAACATCTGCCACGCTGATATCACTGAACTCGCTCTGTCCTCAGTGAGGAGCTCAATCCCACTTGGCTTCCTCTGCTGCAGGCTTGCTCTTTTTTTCCTCTGGCACGTTTCTTATTTCCACATCAGTGATCTCTGCTGGCAGCAAGGCAGAGAGAGGCAAAGTGTACCTTAGAATAAAAATGAATATGATATTTTACCCCCATCTTCAACTTTTTAAGTAGAAGATGGAATTAGTCCTTCCTCCTGCAAACCTGAAAGACTCCCAGACCAAGAGATTGATAAATGGCATGTGCCAAATAAAATCAAAGGCTAAATGAGCGGTATGTTCAAACAGGCCTCGATCCTACACACATCTTAACTCTTTAATTAAGAGTAAACTCGGTGGAGAAAACAAAAAGTCCATATATTTTGCTCCCTCAATCCATTGCCCCAACCTCCCACCTCCAGAAAGGTGGTTAATTTTGTTGCTTTCCACTTTTTTTTCGTCCCTCCAATTGTTTATTAAATAAGTAGAGATTACTTCCCCGCCCCAAACAACCCCCACACGTGAGAGGGCAGCATATTTGTTAAGTCTCTTATTCAGTCAAAGACAGAAAAAGTGAGGCCCAACCCGAGCCCAGCTCAGAGACTTGCACACCTCATGAGATGGAGGAACTTTCTGGATGAGCTGATCACCAAAACCCATGAGATTTTCCCCAAATAATTGAAATTAGCAGTATGGAGAACAGACACCCAAGAACCCTCTGTTCAGGGGGATCACACCGTTTGCAGAGGAGAGGGAGCCCAGTCAAGGTTGTCACTAGGCTGGCACAGCACCAGCACCTGGCACTTCACTCATGGAGATGAGATGGTTTCTGACACAGCAAGGGCTTAGCACAGGAGATAAAAAAAAAAATCCAAAAACAATAACAAAACAAAACAAAAAAAAAACAAACAGAAAAGTAAATTATGCATGAATTTGGGAAAGAAACAGGCAGTCCTCTAAGGACTTGACTACACCTTTTTTTTGGCAGGCATGAGGCTGCTCAGCCTGAACCTCCAGTCAGAGGGATGCCACGGAGCTGAGGCTACAGCAGCTCTGCTCCAGGCTACTGAGCCTCCTGCACAGCAAAATACATCAGGCAGGGCTCAGTGCTGGGTTTAAACAGGGCCTAGACAGCCCAGCACACGGCCAGAGACAACCTGTGTCCACTCACTCAAGGCCCACGGTCACTACAGGGTTACTCCACAAAAAGAGATGAGCAACCCTGACACACAGAGGTCAGAGCTGAATTGTCCCTGAATTTTTGAGGGTTTGGGAAGGTCCTCCTCGTTTGCTTGTTTTGGACAAGGCCACCTCTCGCAGCTGGGGGGAATTAATGAGGAACAAAACTTTCACCACCCTGCTGCAAGGAACCCACAGCAGCTGTTGGGGAGGATGGAACAAGAACTTGCAAAATTTAGAGACACACTGTGGAAGCCTAGAAAATGAGGGGATTAATGTGAATGTCTCAAAGATGGATGGTCGTGGAGCCAACCAAGGATTGTTGGAAATACCACACTGAGCAAGAACAAGATGCGGCTGGAGAAGGGGCCATGCACAGGTAGGGCAGCACTTCTCTGGGAAAAAAAATCCTTGTTCTGGTGCCTGGAGATCAGCACAGCTCAGCACAGTGCAGGCACAGGAATAAGGTTGAGAATTGGGCAGGGACTATAGGGTGGATCAAGACCTCCCAAGATCTCTGAAGGCTCCAACCCATTTTCAGAAAGGTCTAGAAGAACAGGCCGTGCATGACAACTGATTTGCACGGAAAGTGCAAATAAGAGAGACTTATCTCCAAAGCAGAGGAAACTTATCTATAAAAAGGTACTTCCTGGGCTCATGGGCACCCCAGGACCCTGGACACCCCATCATCTGGATCAGTGCTGGAGCCAGGACTGGTGATTTCTCTTTCTCCCTTTCCTTGTTTCTCCCTTGTTTCTCTTTCCCCCTCTTTAATCCATCTCCTTTTTCCCTTCCACTCTACCCTTTTATCCAAAACCCACTGCCATGTGCTTGCACCAGATCAGGGACTAACACAACAATTTCCATCTGTGATTCACTTATAAAACTTGGGACCCCTCTGACTTCTGACATTCCTTTTCACCAAAAAATTTGGGTGCTTCCTTCCCCTTAAGGCTGGGATGTCAAACACATTCAATGGCTTAAGTGCCCAGCTGGCACCAAGAGGAGTCCAGGTGGTCTGAGGGATCTTCACTGGGTGCAGACCAGCCACAGACAAAAAACCTGAGCCTCACCAATCCCTCCTGCATCTCCCTCTGCTTTGACATTCCCAAAATGCTCATGGAAGAGATGTTTCAGCTCACCTGTGGATTCCTTCCCTAAACTTCTACAGATACTTGGGTCACTGTGATTTTTAACATCAACTCCTATGACTGTGCTCCCACCCTGAGAATTTACTCCTGCCAAACATTCATGCAAGGTTAGAAGCATTTTTTTTTGGGAACGAGGTAAACATACATTTCAATGAAAACACCAACGCTTTGATTTTGTCTCCCATCAAACAAAATTGAATTTGGACATCATCCAGGCAGGGTGAGTGCTGATATCGCACATTTTGCTCCTTATAAATTGAAATGTGGAGAGGACTCTGATTTAGGTAGGGTGTGGCAGAGATGGATGAAACATCCTGTAGGAAGCCACAGCTTTGCCTCTCCCCCCCTGCAGAACCCTGGTGGACAACAGCCCTGTCCCACTGCAGAGGTGGGTGCAAGGCTGTGATAAAAGCACTGTGGAACACAAGACACTCAGCCATGGATGGCTCCTTGCTCGCTGTCTCCAAGCTCCTTCCCAAGCCTTTCCCTCTCCCTGCTCCCCCCCTTACGGCAATCTGAGTTCACATCGCACCAATGGTGGCCTGGGATGAGCATCGATTGTGACATTTGATTTAAGTAGGTCTCATTTCACTGACTTTTCATGGGCAACTGGATAAAAGTGGGGGAGGAGCTCCATTAAGGCAAAGAAAGCCCGACATGTAACTCATTCCTGAACCATCCGAGGCTCACCGAGGGAATGGGGCTTGGTTTTTAAGAGACGAGCAGGCTGCATCCCTAAATCCCAACACTGCAACCCCAGCTGCCCTCCCTTCCACATCCTCCCTGCGATCTCTCCACCCAGAAAGACCTCAGGTTCTCTTACTGCCTTCCCCACACATGTCCCACATCATCCATGACCCTCTCCCAGATCCTGAAGCTAATTAAGGATCTTCTGCATGCACTGGATCATTCCTAGCTCAGACGTTTGCTCCTAGACAAGGCATTGCACAAATGATGACTGGCCAAGCTTGAGCCAAACTTTGGGGTAATAACTGATGTCCATCTGCAGCCCATCCCACAGGGAAGACTCTGATCTGCACCTCCTTCTTCATCCTACAAATTCTCACAAACCCCACGTCTGGAAGAAAGGGTTTTGCTGAAGAGATGCCATGAAGCTCATCCCTCCACCCTACAGAAAAGGAAGGATTGGTCCAGCCCTGATGGGATTTTTGTTGGCATCAGGAAGGGGATTAACCACAAAGATCACTGGCTGCAGGAAGAAGAGGAGCTCGCTCCTTTGGGAATAATCAAATAATTGAGGTTGGAAAATGCCTTTCAGATCAGCAAGTCCAACCATCAACCCAACACCGCCACGTTTACCACTAAACCATGTCCCCAAGTGCCACAATCCACATTTTTTGATCATTTGCTGCGATAGTAGCTCTGCTATTTCCTTGTTTCAGAAGAAATTTTTTCCCAATACCCAATCTAAACCTTCCCTGGTGCACCTTGAGGCCATTTACTGTTATCCTAAGCAAGTCCTGAAGACTTAGGCCCCAATAGCTCAGGATTCTGCCTTCTTCCTTCATTATTAAGGCTTCTTTGAACTCCCCACCTTCTTTCTCTATCCACCACATATTCCCTTCAGCAAACAAATCATCATTTGTTTTATTTTTTTCTGACTAATTAAACCCCCTGACAGAAGGTGGTCAGATGCTGCAGGATCTGAGCCCTGCAAAGGAAATTTCCTTAAAGAAGGAAAAATGGGAAAATTGAGGTTGGTTTAAAAAATAAAGATGCTACCAACAGAAAAATGCCAAGGTAAGAGAGGGAACAGTCCTGTGGGATTTTCTCAGCACCACAGCTGAGGAAAGAACTGGATGCTTGCAGAAGACAGGCCAGGAATAGCATCCCCATCTGCCTGGACTGGAGGTGGTCCCAGAGAGGAACCGCTGAGAGGGGCCATCCAAAAACCCCCTGAAACACAGACAAAGCTGTGCCTGTTTGGAGCCGGGAAGAAAAACTTTTCCCTGGGCCAGTCGGGAACAGAGCAGGCCGTTCTGAGTCGCAAGGGCTGCGATTCTGTCACCAGGCATGACAGGGGAGGAGGGAGGCAATCAATGACATCAGCCAGGATGGAAATAACGAGAGCTGCTGCCTGGGGGCACTGGCTGTCCTGCCACCTCATCGCTCTGCCTGGCAGGGCAGAAGGACGCTCCTCCTTTCCCATACAATTTCACCTTGCTTCCTTCTTTATCCTTCTCTTCCTCTCTCCCTAATTCTTGCTCTCCTTTGTCTCCTCTGCCTCACTTCCTTTGGCTATTTCCCATGGCGTACTCTGCCTTTTCTTCTTGCTCTTAATGCATTTTTCCGGCTCTCCCCCTTTTCAAATTCTCTGCATTTCTCCCTCTCCTTCTCTGGCTTTCTGCAGAGCGCTGTGAAAAGCGACTCGATTTGAGTTGTGCTTTTTCCATTACCCTGCTCTGGCTCCAGGGTCAAACAGGCTCCAATTAGAACAAAGTATTTCTTAATGCCGTGCAGTTTGCCCCAGACCTTACAACCAAGCTGTTCTTTCTGCTTTTTCCATCCTTGATACCGAGGCGGCCTTGAACAAAGTCTTTGCAGGCGCAACATCACGCCAATAAAACTGTTGAAAAATTAAACCATTTATTCTGCTCTGAAATTAAACACAGGCACACGAGTTTGGAATTTTAGGGGGGTGGGTTTTGTTTGGTTTTAGAAATGTGTTTGCTATTCATAAGAGTTGCCTTGAGCCTGACTTCCTGCACATCCGAAATTAAAGATTCATGAAACCAGAGAATTGCAGGAGCTCCGGTTGCAAGGGACATCTCCAGCTTTACAACCCAATTTGCAGCTCAAGACCAGCACTAACATCAGGTGAGGCTGGTGATGGCTTTGTCTGGATTTGGGGATTCTGGGAGATGCAGACCTCCCATCCCACAGGTGCCCATTCCAGAGCCACAACCCGCTATTGGTGACAAGGTTTTTCCTGAGGTCACACAAGGGGAGGTTTAGATTGGCTGTCAGGAAAAAAATTTTCACTGAAAGGCATTGGAAGAGGCTGCTCAGGGAAGTGGTGGAATCTGCATCCCAGGAAATGTTAAGGAAATGTCTGGATACTGCACTCAGGGACGTGGCTGAACAGTGAACGTGGCTTTACCAGGTTAACGGTTGGACTCCACGGTCTCAGAGATTTTTTTTCCCCAACCTAAATTATTCCACGCACCTCCCGAGCTACAGTTTGTATCTTTCCCCCTTGTTACACCACCAGGCACAAGCGAGAGGAATTTGGTTTTGTAATTTTTGTAACTGTCCCACAGGCTGTGACCAGAGCGCCCTTTATGTCTTTGCAAGACCAAGCAAGTCCCTCTCCCTCCCTTCACAGGTCACAAGCTCAAAGCAACCAGGCTCATTCCACCCTCCTGACACAGAAGTGGACCAGCTGGGTGGGATTTACTCCAAGAATCGCACAGGAATGGTTTTGCTGTGCCACTGGCCCAAAGGCTTTTTATGACTCCTGTGAAGGTTTTTTTTTTTTAAGCCTCGCTGTATTGATTTCACTGCTGGTTGGACAACCCTTGTCAAAGCAGGGAGAGAGTTGTTAAAATCGCTGGAAAATAATGCTTTTAGCAGGGCTTACAGAAGCAAACAGCTTCCAGAACAAAAGGGTGCGTGTCAGTGCTGGAGAAAACAGCTCAGGAGGGTTGAGCGACCAAGAGGTGAATGTGCTCTTGTCAGCTGCCAAAGAAACACTGATTTTTTTTTAATGCCCAATTCAGTCAGATTCAGATTTCTCATCCAGGCTCAGGCCCTGTGGATATCACATTTATACTTCGTTGGGATGGGAAGTTTCCATGTACCCTGAGCCTGCTCAAGGGAAGGCTCAGTTTTCTCTCCCTGGACCAGTGATTTCTTGCAGTGACTGCAAGACAGGGAGAGAGGGAGAGCAGGACACAAGCTCTTCTTGGTGGATGTCAGGGATTTAGTGAAGTCAGGACTGGGCCAGGGGTGAAAGAAGATTTTTTTGGTGGGTCAGCCTTGTCAGAGGTCTACAGGGTTCACTCAACTCAAGCAGATGAGCAGTGAGAGAGGACCAAAACATTATTTTTTTCCACAGAATCACAGATTAGTTTGGGTTGGAAGGGACCTTTGAAATCATCCAATTCCAGCCCCCCGCCATGGGCAGGGACACCTTCCACTATCCCAGGTTGTTTCAAGCCCTGTCCAGCCTGGCCTTGGAGAATTCCAGGGATGGGGCAGCCACAGCTTCTCTGGGCAACCTGTGCCAGGCCTTGCCACCTTCGCAGGGAAAAGTTCCTTCCCAAGATTTAATATAATTCCATCCTCTCTCAGTTTAAGCCATTCCCCCTCATCCTCTCACTCCGTGGCAGCAACATCAGTGCCCAAAAACCCAAAATATAGTCCCACACTGGCTACTAAAATGAACTCCATCCTGAATTAAACCTTTAAAAAAGTCTTTCTCCACCTTTCTTACAACACTTCACATACTGAAAAATCAAAATAAGGTCTTCCCCAGAGCCTTCTCTTCTCCATCCTTTAATCTCTGAGAAGGGCTTTGAGGTCCCTGCATGAAGATTACTTAGAGGCACCATTAACAAAGCATCTTTTCACACTTTCTTTCTGGAAGATGTGACACCTTCCCAGCTCAGCCCCTGCCACTGCGAGGCGGGGCCAGAGGATTTCCACCTTGCTTTGCTTCCCTGGTATCAAAACCACAGACTGGCCACGTCAAAGCTAATAGCCACCCATTATCAGGAACACATTTGTGGAGCTCAGGGCTCCTTTTATATTATTTGGCCGGTCTAACAGGCAATTCTGTGTAATTACAGCGCACAAAAATCACCCACAGAGATGTCTTAACACGCTACTATTTATTAACAATCGCTAACTCTTCGGGTGGGTGTCGAGTCTGCTGGCAAGATACAACGTGACAATTTGCTTCCAGCCAACAGCCTTGAGGAAGTTTTCAGGGCAGAGGGACAGGTGGTCACTCGGCCACTCCTTAATGGGACCTGTCAAGATAATTTCCTGCAGGCTGGCAGGGAATTACAGGAGTTAACAGTGGGCATTATCCACCCGCCAGTCAGCAAGGCCAGGGTCAGCTCGCTGCCACGCTGGAACTCCCAGGCTGCTCTCGCAGCGCCTCAGTGCCCAGCCCTGATGTCAAGGATGGATGGATCAGGCCCATATTGATGCCAAGAACCACTCTCCTCCCGACCAGCCAGCTGTCCCCAAACGTTTTCAGCAACATCCTCCAAAACACTCTGAGCTTTATTCGCTTTATTCATCCCTTTCCGACTGCACCTCGCTCAGCCAAGCTGCTGAAATCCCGGTTTTATGGAGCTCTGGAGAAGAGCCTGGAGTCACTGTGCGTCCCTCTGCCAGCTGTGGGTTTGGGAACCAGCGTGAGGAGCCAGGGGACCCCAAGGAGGGCAGCAGGGTCTATTCCCAGCTTGCCCACAGGTCAGCTGTGGACACACAGCTCCATCACTTAAGCCAATCTTTTCAAAGGCCTCTCAGCTGATCTGATTTAGGTGGCAAACACCGGCTTTATCTTCTCGGGGGCCTGTTCTGATCCCCTGGACAAGGAAGGGAATAATGCTGCACCTCCATCTCTCTTCCAAAGCTTAATTCAGCTTAGATTCCTGCTGTGTGCAAATGCCTCGGGGGGCTCCTGGGGCTGTGTCACAACAATCAAGCACCAGCACCTTATTCTCTGCTGTTCAAGACCTTTGGGAAGGATGGAGGAGAGACAGGAGAGAGCTTTTGGCTTAACTGTTTGTGAGCCGGTCAGACGGCATGTCTGGTTTTTAAACCTTTGCTTTTCTTGCATATGGAAAAGTTGTTCTGTTCCAGCCTTTCCCTTTAAAGCACAGAGAGGAGAAAATAAAACCATTTTCCACAACGGAGCTGGCAATAATCAGAACGGCCAATTCCTCCACGGGCAGCAGCTCTTTGCTTCTGAGGAAACAGGGGCAGGAGTGAACTTTAATCACGTCGTGCAGCAGCACTGACACGGGCACTGCGGGAAACAGCAAACCTCAATCTCCCCGCGTCAGTCCTGGAAAATCAAACGCTCTAGGATCCACTCCACTGCCCCGGGATGAAGTGGTACAATGCAGGTATTCACACCAACATTCAAAGCAGAGGGGACTCGTCCACACTGCTCAGTGCAACATTAATTCTCCAAAACTCCTCGAAATGAGGTTGTGCTGAGGTGAGGGTCAGCTGCACCTCCTGGGCAAATTATGATAAGACAAGGGGAAATGGTCTCAAAATGCACCAGGATATTAGGAAAATTTTTTCCACTGAAAGGGTGGCTAAGCATTGGGACAGGCTCCCCAGGGAAGGGATGGAGTCACCATCCCTGGAAATGTTAAAAAAAAAGGAGCAGATGAGGCACTCTGAGATATGTTTAGGGGGCGTGGTGGGATTCAGCTGAAGGTTGGACTTGATGATCTTGGAGGGTCTTTTCTAACCTGAACGATTCGATGATTCATGGACCACACTGTGTTCTGAACACTGCTGGTTGCCACAAGCTAAGGCACATCCAGGGAGCATTATAAAAATTAAATATTAGGGACAATTACAGGAGCTGCTCGAGCTGCTTCTGTTCTAGAGCTGCCTCTGCCATGGAGCTAACAATTATTATCATTACCATAATAATAATTGTTACTACTACCACTATTACCATTACTGGCATTATTTTACCATAGGGACATATGTTCTGTAACTACTTTAAAAATGAGTCTTCTCTCCTGCACCTTCCTGCTTGGAATTATCATTTCCTTGTGCTACACAGAGAACAACCTGTTCAAATTCCTTAACTGACTTGGAAGCTCGTTGCCCTCATCCCTTGTAGCTTCCCAGCTGAGCACCTTGCAGGGAAATGTGGTAAGATTTACACACAGCTAAAATAAAATAAGCCCATAGCAGACTGGGAATGGAAAATGAGAGCAGAATCCAGACTGTGTTTATCCTGATTTAAGCAGTATTTTGGTTCCATGCCAGGCAACAGCATTTCACCAAATTACTCCAAACCAGCCCGCTGTTTGTTTTACACTATAAGTGGCGTGCTGGAGAGTGGTGCCAGACCAGCAGCTCTCCCCACAGCATGGGCAAAACGTTCCTTCCCTATTTCTGTGCATCCTGCCCTTCAGAGAGACCCGCCTGAGGAGTGGGGCAACACCTGAGGTCTCGGTGTCCGCAGGATGGCTCCTGCCCAGGACGCTCGGATCATCCATCTGCCGACCATCACAGAGAGCAAACATCCACCCTCCCTTCCCCCTCGCCTGTTGAAGAGCAGTCCTCAAGAAAAACCTTCCTCCAAAGCACAAGGAACGAACATTTTGTGCAAAGACTGCACAAGCCGTGCCTGAAGCATCTCTTATAGGCTGAATTAAAGGTTATACTCGATTTTTATTTGAATTAAAGGTCTTTATCCAAGACCCTTTAATTCAGAGAATCATAGAATATCCTGAACTGGAAGTGACCCACAAAAATCATCCAGTCCAACTCCTGGCCCTGTACAGGACACCCCAAAAATTCCACCTGGTGCCTGAGAGCGTTGCCCAATGTTGTAATTCATCTGGGGAATGGTTTTTCCCCCCCAGACCCCTAATGCCTATGACCATATGGAATTCTATACCTTCTCTAACCTCATTGGCTGAATGCCAGGACCCTCCCAAAATAGGAGACTAGATATAGACCCTGTATTTCTTTGTTCTTTCTCTTTCTGCCCTGGACCATCGAGAAAAAACGGCTTGGACAACACCCAGGGGGTAAGAGCCTCTTTTGCCCTATCCTCTGAAATATATTCCCCCCCAAAGTTCTCCAGAGCTAGCCCAGGAATAACCCAAGGAGACGGGCAGGGGGGTAACTATTTCAGTCCAAACACCTGGGGCTGTAAGCATTCCCAGGGGAGCCTGTTCCAGTACCCAACGACCCCCTGGATGAAGAATCTTTTCCTCATGTCCAGCCTAACCCTCCCCTGACACAGCTCCAGCCATTCCCTCAGGTCCTACTGCTGTCACAGAGAGAAGAAATTGGTGCTGCCCCTCTGCTTCCCCTCATGAGGAAGCTGCAGACCCCAATAAGGTTTCCCCTCAGTCTCCTCTTCTCCAGGCTGAACAAACCTTAATTATTACTTGCAGATGCTCCCATCTCTCACTGTTCAATCACTGAAGATCCCTGCAAGATCCCTGAAGATCCTAACAATGGCTCCTGAACCAAACTAAGGCCGAACCAACAACTTTGGAGTAAAATGTCCCCAGTTCACTTCCAGTCCTCAGAGGCTTTCAGGGGCTCCTTGGCTAAGGAAAGAAGATGAAGGGATTTCAGCCATTTGGGTTATTCTGCTGTTATGAGGATAACGACAGCTTTATTCCCACTGCAATCTGAGGAGCCCCTGGGATCCAGCGTGTTTCCATCCCCAGCTGGTCACTGGGGAAACCACTGGTGCAAATTCCCTCTACGTGGAGCAGAGACCTCCAAGCAGCCCTCAAGGAATCAGCTTCCAACCCCCGACTCATTCACAGCTGAGTGATTGGAAAGCGGAGCTGTAACAGCCTCTGGATTTACAGCTGTACTGAGCTGATATAAACAAAACCAAAAGTGGCCCCAGCAGTCGGATATTCCCCACCTGGGGAGACGCTGGCATGATTGCCATGTTTAAAAAGAGGGGAAAGGACCATTCGTCACGGAAAATGAAAGCGTTGTCTCGCTTGTGGGAGAAGAGCGGAGTCATTTTGCTTTCACGGATTTATTGAATGTATTCTGTATATTCTTGTGGTGAGCAGGGCAGGTAGGCAGAGAGCAATGGAGCTGCAGGCTGAGTTTTGGCTGGCTGTTATCACGCCCAGCACAGTAACAGTTTCTTGATTAGACACTCCTCACATTTAGGAGGGACATTTCGAGCTCAAATGCTCCCAATTACAACTCTGACATTACTTTTCCACACATATCGCCCATTTTTGATTGAGGATTACCAAAAGCTTGCCAGCAGGTTTATCCACCCAGCTATTACTTGATAGCAAAAGTATGAAGGGCACAAACCTCTCATAAACTGCTTCAATCCGGGCTTAAATGAACATAATAAAAATGACTTGCCCATTTCCTACCACATAGCAATTTAAAGGCAACCTCAGCCTTTGTGCAGGGCATAAAGGTCTTAGAGGTGAAGCAGATTGTCAAATTTACCTAAAGAATTGCTTTTCCAGGCCAAAGCACAATGGAGATGGGTTGCAGGGTAATAGAGGAAAGACAAGGAATGCTCAACAGTTCGCCTGACTCTTTGAGCGCACCGTGCTCGGTCCCCGAAGTGCTTTGAAAAGGAAGATAATCTCATTTAGCACTAATTCTGACTCCCACCCCACGAGCCCATGAAGCCCAGCCTACAGCACCCACTCGTTACCATTTTCAAACAAGCCCCTTTGTGATGCTCCCACGCAGGAGAGAAGCTCCTCGAGAGCCCCCTCGAAAGACACCCAGAGCTTCAAACCTCCCCTGTAAAGCCCAGCCTGGTGCAATATCCACAGCCCAATCCCACCCAGAGCTTCAAACCTCCCCTGTAAAGCCCTGCCTGGTGCAGTGCCCACAGCCCAATCCACCCAGAGCTTCAAACCTTCCCTGTAAAGCCCTGCCTGGTGCAATATCCACAGCCCAATCCCACCCAGAGCTTCAAACCTCCCCTGTAAAGCCCTGCCTGATGCAATGCCCACAGCCTAATCCTGGCAGACATGACCATGACTAACAACCTTGTGCCGTTTACACGGGCCCCCACGCCCGCCCCCGTGCCGGCATCCTAGGGTTCCATATGGAAAATTTCAGCTGAATTTCCCACACTGCTGGGTCAGGGTGGCTTTGTGGCTCAGCACTGAGCAGGCTGAAGTGGTGCTCTCAGAGCTGAAGCCTCCTGGCTGGCACAGGTTGTAAAAATGAGATGACAGTGGATCGACAGCTACAGGTGGAAGTGGGAAGTTGTGGACAGACTTGGTGATTTTTGGCTTCCTCGCCTGCCTCCAGCCCATTCCTCCGCCTCCCACCAATGTGCTGCCCCTCTGCCACGTTCCTCTCTCTATACACAGCGAGGCACAGACACCAAGGGGGATCTACAACACACAATTCCAGGCAGGAGAGTGGAAAAGACCTGACAAGCTCAGCTCACGCCTCAGCCCGATGCAAAACCACCAAAACCACCCCCAGCCTCTTCAAGAAAACCTTTGCTGATGGAGTCTGGGCTCTTGACTATCCCTGCAGTCAGAAGGTTTTCCCTGGCGCCTGAAATAAATCTCTCACTCTGCAATTTGAGCCCAATCCCCAGCAGACACAGAAAGCAGATTATTCCCTTTCCACAGCCACCTTCAACCCGTTTGAAGATTATCATCCTCTTTCCCCTCAGCCTTTTTTTCTTTGAGGAAAGAGCCAAAATGTCTCACAGAGCTCAGCCACGAGTGTGGAGGCACCACACCAAACATCTCTGACACATCGTCCTCTCCCACACGCCCTCCCACACTCCGGGCTGTGCCAGTCATCCTGCCCGGACCCGGAGCAGAGTAATCCCAGGCAGGCAACACTCACACACTTGGTTCACATTTCTGGCCCTCGAATCTGCTCACAAGCGGGGCTGAGCGCTGCTTTCCGAGCTCTTAGCAAAGGGGAAAGTGGGAATTGGGAAGACCCTGGTGTCCTGGCTTAAATCCACACCTCCTTTAGCAGAGCAGTAAGCTGTGGCAGGGCAATAGGGCAGCTGTCACACTTGCTAAGCTGCCTTCATGGCAACAAGCCATTAAGCACAGCAGCTCAGAATAAGCACCAAACCCCTCAGGAATGCCTGGGCATGCAGGATCCCGGGGCATTCTCCGTGAGGCTTTGATCTGAGCTGAAGACAGGGGACCAAGCCCAGCCCTGCTCTGCTCCTGGGGTCACTCGGTTAATGCCAGCGCCGCTCTCGCCTTTCCACCCGAGGGTGAATTTGGCTCGGCATTACTCACGCTCCAGCACTGAATCCCACAACGGCTTTAAGCTCCCAGCCACTTGATCCTGCTCCTCTCCCACGTCCCCTTCAGATGGAGAGATACGGGAGGGTGATGCAGCATTTGCCTGCAGAAGAGTCCCTGCCAGGGCTGCGCCGAGCTCGGCTGGCTGGCGGGGGCCGAGCCGCAGCCCCACGCTGCTGCAATCCCACCAGCTGGAGTTTTGTCAGGAGTTAAAAGACCTGGGAGAATCCACCAGTGCCGAGCAGGAACTCGGGGAGGGGAGCTGTCAGCTGGGAATATCTCCCCAAGCACCCGGCGGATCGACAGACAGCGAAAGCCGCAGACAGCCGCCAAGGAGGTGGGATGCTGGATGACTGCTTATTATGCCGAGCCAAATCCTCCTATTATTACCTCCTGTGCTACCTGTCTTCTTTTAATATATTCAAGTGTTGTCTCTGCTAGAAGCACAGCACAGCGCTGAGAGGGAATTCCTGTCCCACTTGTCTCTCATGCCTCGCCTGTGTATGTTCCAATATCAATCACTTATTTGCTAATGGGATCTTTTATTAGGTATCTGTGTACGGCACACAGCAGTGGCTATCTCCAGTCAATTCTTGCAAGCAGAATAACAAACCCAGGCTGCCTCTGGCACCTGGAGCACACCACGAGCTCTGTCAGTGATCCCCTTCCTCTTAAAACCCAACATAAATCACCTGTGTATCAAACTCCGGGTCCTCTCCAAACTCAAATGAGATTTAGCCTGAGTTCACTCTGCAGCACAAACTGGCAGACTCCACGTCAGCGACAGAGCAACCCTTTAAAACCAGGTGATTTCCAGCCAAGCAAAAATGTAGGAACACAGTCCAGCGCTTTCTGTTAAGAGGGCACTTTGGAAAAATAATGGACTTCTTTCAAGAGGGAGTTGGGTTTGGCCCCCTAAGAGCATCACACAACCTGTTTCCTCCTTAATCACATTATGAGAGAGAGTAGGAGGGGAAAACTGCCTGCCCAGCTGGTTCCCACCCTGTCTTCTCCATACTATCCACGCCTGCTGAAACTCAGGAGGGCTAAACTGGATTTAGTGACAAGAGCCTCCCTGCTGAGCACAGCAAAGAGCAGCCGTGATTTACAGAATCACCAGCTTGATCCTACAGGCTGCCACGGACCTTGAGGAAAAGCACCCCAGAGAAAACACAGCAGCTGCTCCTGCAGTGGAGCAGGAGATGGGCAAAGCCCAGAAATCCCCAGCAGCACTTAGACCACGTCCTTCCCCAATCCCAGCACGGAGCTCTCCTGGGATGAGCAGGAGTCCAGCTGGAGTGGCCCTTCGCCACTCCCACCTTGGAACCTCCGCACCCAGGGGGAGTTTGGTGGCAACAGCACAAATCCCCAGGAAATCTCAGGCAACGTTTCCAGCATCAAGAGGCGTAATCAGCTCCTAAGAGACACTCTACACGCAGCAGCATCCTGGAGAGGACGGGGTGATTGCAGGGAGAGGTGCCAGCAGCACGAGCGCGGGAGCTCGCAGAGGATTTGGACCTCAAAAGCCCAAATGTTCGTGGCTCAGCAATGTTCACCCTGGCACAGCTCCTGCCAAGCGGGCAAGAGGAGGCTCCTAATGCTCTGTCAGGGAAATGACAGCACTTGGTGCTTCCTGGAGCACCCTTCAGGCTCGGGGCACTGTGCAAATGTGGATGCACAGAGCCCGGGATGTCACCTGCAAGGGTGCTGCAGCTGGAGAAGGGGAGGCAGAAAGCAACGAAGTGTTTAGCTCAAGGTCACAATTTCACTGACAGGCACAGAAAAGCTCTGGCTGTAGCCTCAACAACACACCCAAATACACCAAACTTTTCCCTAAACCCCTGTACAACCTGCCCACAGTTTGATGTCTCAAAGACTTTGAGCCTGGCAAAACCGAAAACTTCCCTTCCTCAGAAAAGTCCAACTCCTGAATTGCAGAAAAAGCAGCACCAATATCAACCAAGCTTGGAAACCATTGTGAATATGAGAACTGTCAGTTCTCAAGGTATGCAAAAGGCTTTGTTCCTATCCAGACTCCAAATTTCACGTGGTAAGTGATGGAAGAATATAAATGTTAAAATGTTCACCTCCAAATGAAGTTCTCCAGTCTTATCTAAATTAAACTGCTATAATTTTCCATCAAAATGTTGTCAGAATTGCTACACCCTTACAAAATATTTGATTCATAACACCAATTTTTTTCTTTTTTTTAATTTTTTTTGCTCCTGGGAAACCTGGATCTCCTCCCTGTGCAAGAGAGGCCCTACAGAATTTTAGGAGCTTAAAATAACCCACCTTGTGCGTGTGCACTGTCCATGAAGTACAGAGAGCTCCTGGAGCACAGGACAATCTTTTCAGGGGGAAGATCCTCAGGGCACAACAAGATCCCTGAAGGTCCCTTCCATCCCAAAATGGGAGAGTTTCAGGGACAAAAAAGGAAATGTGAGATGAGAGAGGAGCTCTATCCCCATGGGCAGGAGGCACACCAGGAAAGGTGCTTCCCATTCTTGCAAACTGGAGGTAACACTGAACAAAGCCTCTTGCAACATCTCCTGGGATACAAATCCTGGAATCGTTAAGGTGGGAAAATATGTCTGAGATCATCAAGTCCAACCATCAATTCAGCACCCAAGTGCCACATCCACACATTTCTTGAACACTCCCGGGGATGATGAGTCCACTGCTCCACTGGGCAGCCTGTTCCAATGGTTGACAACCCTTTCCATGAAGATTTTTTTTCCTAATGTCCAATCTAAACCCCCACTGGCACAACCTGAGGCCGTTTCCTCTCGTCTCACAGGTGTGCTCACTGTGGATGCTCATCTGCCTGGCCAGCACTCACCCAGGCCAGCTCTGCTACAATAAACCCCACAAAACTCTACAGCTGCTGGTTTTGCCTGTCAGAAAACACCAACACAGAGGTGAGATGTCCCAAAACTTTGGCGTGGGCATAACCAACTCAGCACCCCTACAAGTTCTTGCCACCAGCTCCTGATCTCCATCAATCCCAGAAATGAGAGGACAGCTCAGATGCCTCTCTCTGCTCAGCTTTCTGCAGGCAGGACCACTAAGGAGGGGGAGAGACAACAGAGATTTATTTGTAGAATTTTACTCCAGCCCTAAGGGCTGCACAAATCACAGAACCATCAGTTGGGGTTGGAAGGGACCTTAAAGATCATCCAATTCCAACGCCCTGCCATGGACAGAGACACCTTCCACAGCTTTCCCAAAACCCCATCCCAGCTGTACTGAGCTAAGCTTTAAAGCTTGATTGACTTTACAAAGGCCAAGCACAAGGTGGAAGGCAGCAAAGAGAACATGAGCCAAACTCAGCTGAGACAACCAGAGTGGAAGGCTTTGCTGCTCATCCTCAGGCTTACTTCCCACCTCCAAGAACTGCCAAAATACATTGAAAAAAACCACCACCACAAGCCTCACATGCAGCTCTGTGGCTTCCCTTTGCCCTCATTCTCTGTTAGCACTGCTACTGTGCAGGTGTAGCACCACAGGCATTGCCCTTCCGAGACATGCAGGGTATAAAGCTAAAACAAAAAGACAGTCCCAAAATGCATGTGTGTGCTCCTTTATTTAAGAGGTTTTAATCTTTCATGATGGTCAAACAGCAGCGGTGCCAAAGCAGGGCATGAGGCTGCCTCTGTCAAGTGGAAATAGCAGGGGAAATCAAACACAAATCCGAACTCCAGCTTTTGAGCTGGATCCGAACGGCTCCATCACGGTTTAGGGATGTCTGTCTCCCAAACCGATTCAAAACACAGCACTTTCAGCCTCCAGCTCCACTGAAATCAAGGAAAACTGCTTCCTTTCCCCACCACAGGAGCAACTCTCAGGTCCCAGCCCAGGCAAACTGTCCTTGGCCAGCCCGAATCAGCAGCAACAGTCGTCCCAAAAGCCTTTTTTTCACTGCAAAGGAGCTGTGCCCGTACCAGGGTTACAAATATTTCAAGCTGCCAGGGCCAAAGGCTCCAGAAGGGAGATTTATAGCAATAAATAATATTAATGACACAGGCGGACGGAGCTTCTTGTCCTGAGAGCTCCAGAGGCACATGAAAAACTGCACCATAAATGTCACCACCGCAGACACCAACGATGACGAGATGCCACCTCTGGGGACGGGAGGCAACGTGGGCTTGCTCAGAATGAGATTTGGGGAGGAGAGCGAGGGAATGAGGAGCTGGATGAGCACGGCCCTGCAAGATCACAGGGCAGGCACAGGCAGGAGATGGGTCCCAGCTGGTTCAGCCTCACTGGTGCTCCCCATCATCATCAAACCCTTGGATCAGCTTAGCTGGAGGGACTCAGGAGATATCCAAGCCCCAGTTCTCCCCCCAGCACAGCCAAAGGACCCATCCTGATGCTCATGAGTGGACTCGAGGCCAGGAAAAAATGAGTTGGGGAAACATAACCCGACCAGCAGCCAGAGGAGTTGGAAAGAGGGGAAAATTTTAGGCCTAAACCCCAAAGGAGCAGCTGTGAGTTTAGTTGCAGATATAATAAAACATGCCTGGGGGAAGGAAGCTGTATCCTCCTGCAGCCAAGCCCACTCTCAAACGCAAAAATACCTGCAGGGATGATAAAGGGCTGACACCCACCCTGTGTTATCCAGGTAACACCCAAACACCTGGAGCTGAGGGAGCAGCAGCATCTGGCCACATCAAATTAACCATTTTTTCCCCAGGCTGCTTAATTAAATAATACCAAACAGTGTGTGAACATAAAATCTACATGAGAGAAACTTCTGCTTTAGCCAAGGTGAAGATTCCCTTTGCTTTTCCCACACTGCCTGATCCTCTGCCCACTTCCAGAAGATGGATCAGCAGGGGACCTTCACTGGCAGCTCAGCTGCACATCTGGGCTCCCTTCATTCCAGGCTTTGCCTTAGAAGCCTCCCTGCAGCAGAAATGAAATCCCAATTTATTTTCTCCAGCCATGCAACCTCCCAAAACTTTGTCAGGCTATCTCAGAGTCCTTCCCATGCAGGGCAAGGCTCACTCATCAATCACAACCTCTAGAGCCAGACCCTAAAGCTGCTGGAGCTTGGGGTGAAGGGTGAAGCCCTGCTGCTGGCAGGTAGCTCACAGCCCTGCAGGCTCCCAGGGAAGGTGATAAATCCCACCTGGCTCACCTGAGATCACCCTGTCCACCTCGAGAAGGCTGGAAACACTCCTGGAGAGCACCAGCCCAGCAGCTGCCTCCCTGCCCGCTCTGCTTTTGGTGGCAGGACAAGAAAACAACAACCCATGGAAGAAGATGGGTGCAGGGATGCCAGGATTGATGCAGCCAGCTGCTTCCAAGCGGGAACACACTCCCAGTCCTGCCTCTGAGCATCCTTCAACCAGGATATCTCTACCTGAGACCACGGAGTTGGTGCCTCTGTCCAGAGGATCCCAAAAGCTGCCCTGCCCAACACCCCAGAGCCCGTTTCTCAGCCCTGTGGTGGCTGGGCCTGCTCGGGGCCCGGGCAAACACAACCAACACTGTGTCTTTAAAACCACTTCAGTGCAGATGTTGTTTCCATGGTAACTAGTGGACCAAATACATTAGTGTTTCTAATAATAAACCAAACCTTCATCTTGGAAAATGTGATCCCCCCTCTCCCTTTACCACGCTCACCCCTTCCTTTCTTCCTTTCCCCTCCCCTTTTGCCGAATTAAGCCGGCATTTAACAAGCAAGCCGTAATTAGTAAATAATTGCAAGGGCCCAGTAACTCCCGGTGCCCAGGCAGATGGAGAAGCTTTACGTGGAGGAGGGGGTGGCTCTGCTCTGTGAACCTGGGAACTGTCCAAAAAGGGATGAACTACTTTAAAAAAAAGAAAAACAAAAAACAAATTCAAAAGCACAAGGTGGAAAAGAGGTGCCTGCGAAGCATCTTTTGACCACCCCATCGCCGTCTTTAGTGCCCTGGCACCCTCCCCGTGCTCTGACTCAGGGTGCAGCCGCCCAGCGATAATTTCTAGGAATCTCGCACTTTATTATTTTTTTTTTTTTCTTTCCGGAGGCTCCGTCCGAGACGCGGCACCGACTTCGTGTCCCCGACAAGCGGCCAAAAAAACTTCACAACTCCTCCCCTCCACGCTCCCCGATTCCGAAGTGGGAACCCCCACCACCACCACGCACACGCACACACACACACACCCCCACCCCAAAAACTGCGTGGGGCGGCGGGAAGGACGGCGAGGCGGGGATGGAGACACGCGGGGAGGGAGGCGGAGCGGGGCGATTCCGCCCCCCCAAAATAACCCACGTGCGAAGATTCCGCGCGTGGGGGAGCCAAGACGCCTGCGGGGGCCGGCGGCTCCCCACGTTTAGCGGGGCTCACGTCCCGAGAAGGAGCGCAGGGATGGAAGGATGGATGGGGAGGACGAGGGGAGCAGCGCCGATGTCCGTGCGCGTGTGTCCCCAAAGCTGCGCTCAGGGTCGGGGGGGAAGGGGAGAGGAAGGACGGCGGGGAAGAAGGAAGGGGGAGGGTTATGCAAAGCCTCACGCTGTTGTCGCCACGGCCCCGGTGACACCGGACTGCAGCAGCGGCAGCAGCGGCAGCGGCAGCCGCGCTCGGGGCTGTCCCCGCCGCGCCTCCGCGGTACCCGAGAGCCGAGCGCCGGGGATGCTCCGCTGCATCCCGGNCAGCTGTGAGTTTAGTTGCAGATATAATAAAACATGCCTGGGGGAAGGAAGCTGTATCCTCCTGCAGCCAAGCCCACTCTCAAACGCAAAAATACCTGCAGGGATGATAAAGGGCTGACACCCACCCTGTGTTATCCAGGTAACACCCAAACACCTGGAGCTGAGGGAGCAGCAGCATCTGGCCACATCAAATTAACCATTTTTTCCCCAGGCTGCTTAATTAAATAATACCAAACAGTGTGTGAACATAAAATCTACATGAGAGAAACTTCTGCTTTAGCCAAGGTGAAGATTCCCTTTGCTTTTCCCACACTGCCTGATCCTCTGCCCACTTCCAGAAGATGGATCAGCAGGGGACCTTCACTGGCAGCTCAGCTGCACATCTGGGCTCCCTTCATTCCAGGCTTTGCCTTAGAAGCCTCCCTGCAGCAGAAATGAAATCCCAATTTATTTTCTCCAGCCATGCAACCTCCCAAAACTTTGTCAGGCTATCTCAGAGTCCTTCCCATGCAGGGCAAGGCTCACTCATCAATCACAACCTCTAGAGCCAGACCCTAAAGCTGCTGGAGCTTGGGGTGAAGGGTGAAGCCCTGCTGCTGGCAGGTAGGTCACAGCCCTGCAGGCTCCCAGGGAAGGTGATAAATCCCACCTGGCTCACCTGAGATCACCCTGTCCACCTCGAGAAGGCTGGAAACACTCCTGGAGAGCACCAGCCCAGCAGCTGCCTCCCTGCCCGCTCTGCTTTTGGTGGCAGGACCAAGGAAACAACAACCCGTGGAAGAAGATGGGTGCAGGGATGCCAGGATTGATGCAGCCAGCTGCTTCCAAGCGGGAACACACTCCCAGTCCTGCCTCTGAGCATCCTTCAACCAGGATATCTCTACCTGAGACCACGGAGTTGGTGCCTCTGTCCAGAGGATCCCAAAAGCTGCCCTGCCCAACACCCCAGAGCCCGTTTCTCAGCCCTGTGGTGGCTGGGCCTGCTCGGGGCCCGGGCAAACACAACCAACACTGTGTCTTTAAAACCACTTCAGTGCAGATGTTGTTTCCATGGTAACTAGTGGACCAAATACATTAGTGTTTCTAATAATAAACCAAACCTTCATCTTGGAAAATGTGATCCCCCCTCTCCCTTTACCACGCTCACCCCTTCCTTTCTTCCTTTCCCCTCCCCTTTTGCCGAATTAAGCCGGCATTTAACAAGCAAGCCGTAATTAGTAAATAATTGCAAGGGCCCAGTAACTCCCGGTGCCCAGGCAGATGGAGAAGCTTTACGTGGAGGAGGGGGTGGCTCTGCTCTGTGAACCTGGGAACTGTCCAAAAAGGGATGAACTACTTTAAAAAAAAGAAAAACAAAAAACAAATTCAAAAGCACAAGGTGGAAAAGAGGTGCCTGCGAAGCATCTTTTGACCACCCCATCGCCGTCTTTAGTGCCCTGGCACCCTCCCCGTGCTCTGACTCAGGGTGCAGCCGCCCAGCGATAATTTCTAGGAATCTCGCACTTTATTATTTTTTTTTTTTTCTTTCCGGAGGCTCCGTCCGAGACGCGGCACCGACTTCGTGTCCCCGACAAGCGGCCAAAAAAACTTCACAACTCCTCCCCTCCACGCTCCCCGATTCCGAAGTGGGAACCCCCACCACCACCACGCACACGCACACACACACACACCCCCACCCCAAAAACTGCGTGGGGCGGCGGGAAGGACGGCGAGGCGGGGATGGAGACACGCGGGGAGGGAGGCGGAGCGGGGCGATTCCGCCCCCCCAAAATAACCCACGTGCGAAGATTCCGCGCGTGGGGGAGCCAAGACGCCTGCGGGGGCCGGCGGCTCCCCACGTTTAGCGGGGCTCACGTCCCGAGAAGGAGCGCAGGGATGGAAGGATGGATGGGGAGGACGAGGGGAGCAGCGCCGATGTCCGTGCGCGTGTGTCCCCAAAGCTGCGCTCAGGGTCGGGGGGGAAGGGGAGAGGAAGGACGGCGGGGAAGAAGGAAGGGGGAGGGTTATGCAAAGCCTCACGCTGTTGTCGCCACGGCCCCGGTGACACCGGACTGCAGCAGCGGCAGCAGCGGCAGCGGCAGCCGCGCTCGGGGCTGTCCCCGCCGCGCCTCCGCGGTACCCGAGAGCCGAGCGCCGGGGATGCTCCGCTGCATCCCGGGCGCGTCCCCTTCCCTCCCGCTCTATTCCGCCCTGTCCCCCGTGTGTCCCCACACCTCCCCGGCCCCTCCGCTCCTCCCTCCGCGGTGCCGCCGGCGGGACTCACCATGTCGGGGCTGAGCTGGGCTAAGATGGCGAAGGCGGAGAGCCGGTCACACAGGCACTTGGTCCGGGAGGCGTCGAGCGGGACCGTTCGGCAGCCGCGCCAGGACCAGGCGCCGGGCGGAGAGGCGGAGGCGGAGGCTCTGCTGGAGGGAGGAGAGCAGGGAGGGAGGGACGGG